>JAOWAW010116321.1:0-13012 GCA_028565695.1 Nicola tetela
TCTCTCTCTCTCTCTCTCTCTCTCTCTCTCTCTCTCTCTCTCTCTCTGTACGTGTCTATCGCTATCCAGCTCTACTGCAAATGAAGCTCACACCTCGCAACTGTGATTTCCGTGCATGGGGTTGCCGATTTCCGGGAAATCGGAGACTAATTTAGAAATTCATAAGCCAATCAGATGAAACTTGAAGTCATAGAAACTCGTCACTCATTCTCTCCAATTATTTTCTCCATGCTTTCAGGAAGAGAAGTTGAATTGTTTTCTTGTTGTGAACGCTCAAAAATCATTGCTCTGAATTATGAGGCAGTAAGTATACTTTTTCTGAGAGAGAGCATACGTGAACAGAAATATTGATGATTTGGTTAGGCTGTTAGTTTGACTGATTGGTCCTTTTCGGAATGCATTTGGATAGGGCTAAATATTTGTCATGAGACTTGCGGAGTAATTTGCAAACAAACTAGACAGCAGAAGCGACAATCAAAGATTTGCACTGAAAACTGGGTGATTTTCTTGTAGGGTGGCTAGATTCTCCACTGAGCTTGGTACACTAGGGTCTTGGATACCGGTGTAGGTGAACACGTCTGCGTGGTCTCATGTCAGTAGCTCTAAAACGTGAACAAAACATGAGTATTTACTTCGCGAAGTCGCAGAAATCGTCTCGGTTCTTGTGGTAAGTACAATAACAACCGTTTAGATGTGCTATCCTTGCGGGTCAAAGGGTTGTTGTTGCCAAAGCAATGATTTGTCTAGCAGAGGTATGTAGCCTGCGGGGGCCTTGAGTGGCGTTATTGGCCCATGCATCAATGGCACAAACAATTATGTATGTCTACTAAAGCTCTTGGATAATGCGGTATTGACATTGTTCAGCAAATCCAGAAGTGGCCATACGAAATTGCAAATCCGTTTCGAATCGCTAATTGCTGCGCTATCCCTTGCAGTTTCGGTCAAGTGATAGAGCAAAGGAATAACAGTTAGACAATTTACCTCGCTGTCATTTTTTAGAACTCCCGGCAAAAGGCCTTGTGAGAAAATTACCAGAGGGCACTTTGTGCCTCTTCTCCTTGACTCAGGGGATTCATGTATAGTGTACCGGTACACATAGACACACAGGCCGAACGAGAAATCAGTTTTCTCACATGTCACGTGACTCTCTCTGTACTTTAGATCGGGGAAATGCGGAATGGATTGGTAGATATCACCCAAGCGCGCAAGAGCGGGAAAATCGGTGGCGGCAATGTCGAATACATGTGAAAAGTCGGCTCCAAACACTCGTACTCAGGCGATACCGGTCTGCATACCAGCCCTCGTGCCCGCGGCGCTCGGGCTGGTATTTGCCAGTATCGCCCTCGTACTCGTGTATGAACTTATTCTGATTGAGTGCCATCCCATGACTCCAAAGTCAAGAGTGAAGAGAGAAGGACCAACGATAATGAGGCAAGTGCATGAAGCCTTAACAATCCACAGGCTTACCAAGAGCACCCAAGACAACGTGATGAATCTGCACAGTGGCATGGAACTTAGCAATTGCATCTGCCTAGATCAATTAAGTGCAAGCACGCTCGATAGAGTAATACAGAGGAATTCACACCTTAACACCATGCGTGCATCAAAACATTAGGTTCAGACATGTAGTGTAAAACCAAGAAGTTTTACACCTACCTATACCACCTAATTGCACACCATGCACCATGGTAAGAACCTGCAGGACTCCTATCCACTCTCCTAACCTGATGAAGGCCTTGGCAAAGAGGCCGAAACGTCGTTAGCCTCTTGGCCAAAACTATCTGGAGTCAGTGATTTTGGGGTTTTGAGAAATCAATTTGTTGACTTGAAATTGGAAGCTGAGGTCTAAAGTTGAATGGAACTGAAAATGAGCTTAAAAAAAGATTAGCTGCTTTATGAAAAACTCAATTTCTAGCATCTAGGAGCTTTGCCAATTGGGAAAAACTTGCTCTGCTGTTGAACTGAAACGATCAGTGAGATTGCAACATAGTTTGATTGAAACTTGAATCTGATCGTTGCAGTCTGCACAGACACACCATGAAGTGATTTAAGTGCCAACAAACAGATTAGTTTTGTGACTAATAATTACAGCTCCAGCGCTTAATGCTGTGTAACTAAACCAATATTTTTAACCTGTCTGCCAACTTGTCCGTATACATATTCAACGCTAACGGTCATTTCCATGGCAACTACTCTGCCATGAGACCCATCCTGAGGTAATGCACTGGCCAGATTCCTAGTCATGTCAAAATGTAGTTGTCTTTGTCCAAGAACACGCTGTTTCCTTGCTTCTGCCTTGCGGTCTGGAGAATCCTTGTGGGAATATTTTCCTTTTTGCTTGCATTCGTTTACCAGCCGTCCAAACAAGAAGCCAATTATTAATATCTCAACAGCGCCAGCAGCAATTCCCACAGCTTCACCCGCTGAGATAACCTGTGCAAAAATCAGTAGAGGACATGCACGAAGTGCTGGTCAAATATTAGCCTCAGAATCAGGAACATAATATATATTCGAAATAATTCCAAAACGGATAATCGGAAAAGAGAGTTTATCAATACACGAGTACTTTCTCATGTACTGATCTTTCCCCATTCAACGGTATTTGCAAAAAGACAGATAATATGAATCTGATTCTGTCTTTTGTATAAGGAATTCGAACTTTCTGTAGGAACGTAAACAAGCACATTGTGCTAATTTTGTAGGGAGAATTTGAACAATGGATGTGCTTATTCCAACTACGCCGATGGAAGAAAGAATTGTAGAGCTTAGGATCGTGGTTGATCATTGCGCAGGGTACGTTTGGCCCAACAAAGTACAATTTGGTCCAGCACCGGTCTTTGTGTAGCCTTCTGAACTAGCGGAGCTAGTGCAGCAGAGCACATGCCTTCACCAAGTCAAGACTCAACACGAATAAATTAAGCAATCGGGCATGAGTGTGGGTTTTAGGGTTAAAGGGAGCTTGGCCACCAGAGAAGACACGATTACATGCCTAACTAGCTAGAGTATCACGAGAATAACTATAATGAACGGAACGAACGCCCTCTGAAACTTGTAATACGATAATGAGAGAAAAAAACAGATGCCACTCTAGTGGAGAGGTCCTGCATGCCATCGAGGACTGGCAAACATTTGGTCGATACATGCTCATCAATGGGTTAGGGACATTGTGGCCACACTTACGCTCACGGAATAGGGAGAGAACACTTAGTATAAACAGTGACGGTGCATACGCATATTAAATACGCTCTATGGCGGTAGACGATATAATCTTTCCTGCGATTATCTGAAGCTGACTGACTCTGGCCATGACCAATCGCAGTCACTGCAGCAGGCATCTCCTCCGCAGGAACAGCGAAATGATCCGTGCAAGTTAACGCAAACTTTGGAGCTGTGCAATTTCACCTGACACTGATCGATGTCATGACAGTTGAACGTATCTTTACGGGTGAGGTCAGAATGGAAAGGTAAACGAGCTCTACTTTGTACGTGGTTGTATCCGTTAGATCAGAGACATTGCAGACCATCTCGGAAACATTTTGGTGATTTGTATGTACAGACATCACCCTGTCACGTTGGTCGTCCGTGTCGCTCATAGACACACCGATATGCGTGGTATACGTCAGCAAGATCAAAACCCAAGCCAACCACCAAAGTGTACATCTTAAAATGCTCCAAATTTCAGACCCATTGGAATGAATACAGAACATGACAGAGTGATGGTATGTATATTTGTAAAGAGACATTTTCACATTGGGGAAACAATGCTCTCATAATTTCACTCAACACCAACTAATGTTATTTTCTCAGGACATTTGGGCCTGGACTGCGCAGGCCTTCTTCAGCTACTGAATGACAGTATGTATTTTTTCGTACAAGCTTATTGTGATAATTAATTTTACACAACGGTAGAACAAATGTTGAAACACTGTTACAACCGATGCTCCGCTGATATATGATGGATAGCTACAAACATAGTTCTAACAGTCAAATTCCACAGCAGTTGGAAATGTTGAGGTATTTAGGGGAGCAGATGGTAGTGAATACAGTGAAAATGTGCAGCTGGACGAATTGTCTTCCAAATGTCTGAAGAAAAAATGAAAAACAGACCAAGTTGAAAGATGATCATGTTCATAACGTTTCTGAAAATGCAAAAAGCCCATACTTGATTATGCATAAACATTTCTCCAGCTTTGCTAAAATGATAATTAAAAAAAGACCTTTTTGCTGAAAACCATGTTTGACAAGAAGAAGGGCTCAATATATACTTGCCACGAACCAACACACACACACACACACACACACACACACACACACACACACACACACACACATGTTAAACCACGTGTAGAAATGCTTTGAAATGGTGAATATCTGTGATAAATAACAACTTAAAACCTTAGAAAGAGACAAATTTGTTATTTCCTACAAAAATCTTCCAAATACAGAAACGTCTGTTTAAGTATTTGAATCTGCCTGATCACGTATTTACTCTGCGGAATGTTTTACGGAAAAACGTATAAATGGAGAAGTCACAGTGCTCAGCCCTCGCATATCAAAGACATCCGTGACGCTCCTCAGTGTCTCTGAGGCTGCAGAAACAGAACGTGGAAGATTGTGAGTTAAGCTTGTGAGACCAAGCGATTCTGGCTCTCGGTAGTAGCTGTAAAGTTGCTGAAGCTTTCGTCTCTGACTCAAGAGTTTTAGCTATGACTCAGTGAATATATCATAATAATCATTGATAAGCCTACTGCTGGGATCCCCTTGACCATGTTTTGTTGGTTCAAATTTTATAATATCGCGTTTTCTCTCCGGCATGCGTGCTCACTGGCAAAAGTACTGTTTTATTTTATTTTTCTCCTGTTCGTTTTATCTTTGTAAGTTTTCCTCTCAAGAGCTGATCCGAGTGCTACTACTGACAGCGATCTGCCTCCAAGTAGGAACTTGAAAAACACCGACCAAAGTAAAAGTCGATGGTATGATTTGGCATGACTGTCATGTAAGCGGACCATGCTGTCTCAGTTAGTTGTAATAAATCAAACAGTACATACACAGCCGGTTTACTATTTGATTTGTGAGGAACACAAGGTTGGCAAACTGCGTGGCTGTCAGAGCCTCTCAGACAGAAATCTGTGTAATGATGAATCACGCCATGGACAATGCAAAAACTCTGAATCATGATATAGCAGTGAATAAAGAAAAATCAAACTTCACAGCTTGGGCAGTACCAGTACTGATGCAACGTCACTGTTCAAGAGACAATATGCTCAGGAGAGAGGTCAGCTGTATTAAAGTCAATAAACAAGACACAATTGAAAAAACAGCTACTGAATAAACCGACTTGACAATTACTCTTGTTCAGACTCATCAGACTCATCATAATCACCATCCACATCACCAGTACCAGATGGCACAGATTGGAGCTCTTCACCAATGCTGTTTAATGGTATATTGGCATGATCACATGGTGTGCTCTGGTTGCGACAGTTTGTACAGGAGCAAGCATCTGAACAGCCCAGTTCCAGCCTCATGCAGGAACATCTTCTAGTGTTGCAGCCTGTCCTACAAGAACATGGAGTCAACTCAAGCAACTCGGATGGTGCTGGCTTTGAACTGATCTGATCTATCCAGTCAATGTGAAGCTGGCCATCAGAAACACGCCAGCCATAGATAGCCATGTGGCCCAGCCAAGTCTGGTTTTGGAACTATATGTAGAGACCTGTGCCAAATTGCAGATGGATGATTAGCACGTTTTATGTGCTTTGGCAAAGCGTCTTGGGTAGGAGGCAAGTGGGAGATTTGAGTCTTTACACCTGAGAACATCATCACCAGCAATAGGGACATCACAATGGCACGCATACTTAGGGGCCGGCCACAACATTTTTGCCGATCCTTGATTTTGACGCCGATACCAATGTATACAACGCTCTTCTTTTTTCCTTTTCTTCCCTGAGAGACTGTCAAAAATTCTTGAAGACGGTTTGACCTACCGATGACAAGAAACTCTAGCCTGCAACGCCCTTTTTACGACAGAAAAATCTTGGTAACAAACCCGAAAGATCGAGCGCTCGTCGTCCACAAATTAGGTATGTGCGGCCCATCTTACCGCGTAGAATCTCATGGGAAGAGGCAGTTTTCAAGAGTCCGAAACTTCCACCCGACAGCTCGTTCCATCTTTGAAGATAGGAAAACTACTAGCACTCGTTATGCTCTTTCTGCGAAGCGCAAGAAAAAGCCACCAGGAGAAGTTTTACCATGCCGAAATCCAAGAGAAAAAGCATGCGTTATGGAGTGGCCATTGCACCCGTCAGCGTCCTCCAGGTCACGTACATCCCCTTTTCGCCTTTCTTCGTCAAGCGCTCCTTCTCTCAAGGCCGTTCGCTCAAGCTTACCCCAGGGCCTAGCAAGCCCAGGCGCCATTTTCTACTGTTGCCAAGCAACTTCTCAGCTCAGACAAAGGCGGGTTGAACCTAACCTAAAAGGAAAAGCCCTCAAAAACCAACTAGTCTCGCGCGATCGAGTCCAGCTAGTAGTCAGCAGCTGGCTCGATGAGCAGCAAGATGAGCAGCAAGATTTACAACAAAAGACCGAGCTCGGTCGCGAGCGTTCAGAAACACTTCAGTGTTCGGAGCGTTCAGAACTGAGGATACAAGCAAAAAGTAAGGAGAAGAAAACTAACAAGACTTAGAAGCAAAGAAGAGGCATAGCCGCCCCATCATTGAAGATCATGGGGCTGAATTTCTTCCAGCAAGATAGATAGTGCTAGCGATACTGAATGCCGGCTGGCGCTGGCAAGTCTGTTTTGTCGTACTAGACTGCGGACTCCCAACAGCAAGCATGCCACGGAGATACAACTGTAGCACTTCAGAGCCTCAGTCTCAGCACGCTCAGAGCCAAATCTGACTTAGCAGCCTACGGCCACTTAAAAAACTTTGCACAAAGATGAAAGCACAAGCTACACAGAGCAGCAGCAGCAGCCGGGGCCTCGACATTGCGAAAGAAATCGTGACAGAAGGTGAAGAAAGTAATGCCCTTCGAACCATACAACATACAAACAAAGCGCTCACAGTTGCTGTAAAGCTGTTCTGAAATATCCAGTGGCTCTCCTAAATCCATCATGGCTGGTCTCACACTGTCTGCTCTGCTGGCAGTCATCAGAAAATATGTGGTTTGTTCAGCCAACCAAACCTCAAAACAGCAAGAAAGAACTCAAAACGGTGCTTCAAAAACAATCTTGTGACATCGAATAGCCCGGTTGTAATGTTTGCCTTTCAGCACAGAATGTACAGCTGATGGGCCAGTTAACTCTGATTCAATGAATAGATCTTGCAGACCAGCATCACCAAACCTCTGTCCAATGATAGAAAGAAAAGCACAGGCTGTGCGAAAAACTCCCAATAGAAGAACTACATGGTTAAATTCAATCTGATTCAGTTATGGACAATCTCTTGGGCTTTAGCATAGATCGCTTGATCCAGAGTTATGGCTACATCATCCTAGCTGGCGGAGCTCATCAGCCACAGCCAGCGATCGGGTAAATAATTGGTAAACAGCTGACAGGTCAGTAGGTAAAGCTGGAAAAACTGGCTTGCAAGTAGCCAATTCTACATGGTGGAGGCACATTGTCCTTGGCAATGGAAGTATTGAATGCTGATCAACCTGAAACTTGCTGTACGATGGTGTTACTCTTTGCCAAAAGCCTTGCCAAAGCTGTTTTGCTTAAGGTTAACAGTAGTCGCTGGAACATTTAGCTCATTGAGAATGTCCGGGGCCAACAACAGACACCGTGGGGCTACAAGCCGGCCTGCAAAATACTCAGAAACTAATTTGGGTGGTGGATCAATAGATTGCCTTCGCTGCTGTTACTCTCTCCTGACAGTTACGGTATGGCAACCATCACTTATCTGCTCAGTAGCTGGCTGTACCTGTCGCTGAAGAATTATTCTATTAGTAAAGTGTGTGGTTCCCGAACCAGATAATGTGTCTTCTTTAAGATCATTAGTATCCCAGCAAAAATGAGCAAAGGTTCCATGACAAATACACAGTTACTGGGAATAAAGGGGCTTTCTGCTGTTGCTGTTGTTCAAGAGTTCCAAAAGTTTCTGGGCCATTAATGCTTCTATCTCACTCAGTTGACTACCTGCAAGTCCATTTCCAAACTGATTCAAGAGTTTGACCATTTGATTACTACCCGCGCATCGCACACAAGAAACAAACACACCAGTGAATTGCTATATAGATACACATAGTAGCAGTCCTGGAAAGAGCTGGTACACAAACCAGTTTTGTGAATGATTAAGATGACACTACAATAAAACAAACCACAAGAATATTTGATTATTAATCATTAACTGAATATTATTTCAGAGGAAACTTAGTCTCAATTGAAATCCAACCCTGAGATCAACAGCAAAGAAAATAAATGCACACCAGGCTAAAAATTCATTTCATGTACGAAGAACTTGAAAACTCAAACATGCAGGTCACTGTCTAGATAATAGTGCGCTAGGATTTGAAACATAAAGTTACCCGTCATCAGCGTGACAACCATTGGAAGAGCCACGTGTTTTTAGAGCTTTTATCTGACCCCGTGTCATTGAATGAATTATGTCCTGTCCTAAAGATAAAACACATCGATGATCAGCGGTGTGTCTCAGGTGAACACGGCCAACGGCAGAAAAATCATGACCATTTAGGAAAGAATCCCAACAAGAGCGGCATGGTATAAATCCTCGACTGGAACCTCAGGACCTTTAGGTTGATTGCCGCAATCTCAAATGGTTTCTAATGATATACGATCATCATCAGCCTGTCCCATGGCGGCCATTGCTGCTGCACACCTTTCTACCAAGGATCCAGCAAGAATCGAACTTCCAAAAACAAATATTTCTCTTCTATGGACGATGAAGGTCAACTTTTCTCCAAAATAGTGTCGCACCGTGCAAATGCCAGATAACACCACGAGGCTCAGCCTGCCATTGCTGTTGGTGGCATGTTGTTAGTACAAGACGACGACGTGCGTAGCCGTCATCGGAATCTTAGCCGCGTTGAACGACTGATTTGCTGCAATTTAAAACAAGCATCTTGCGTGCGCGTGTGAACTAATCAAATAAACAAGTGCACGTGAAAGTAGACTGGGGAAAAACGCACATCTCGTGCCCTCCGTCAGCATTAAAGAATACGTGGTGAAGTGCGCCCTATGAAAGCAGTCCTCTGTTACCAGCACCAAGCGTTGTAAATGCTGCTTATCTGTCCGGCTCAGTTGCCATGTATAATTACACCGTTCCCGCAACATGAACCACCTCCTGCCTGCTCGCACTAATTCTTTGCGCTGCCCATAACTAAGTGTCATTGAGTGTCGCATCCGGTCGTAAATTAAGCTGACGAGTGTGGCTCACCTGGCTAGAGCTTGCAAGTCGCCGCAGAGCAGTTCGTTACTAGAAAAAGAATAAAATGTGCAGAGATTTATGTGTTTTACTAGTACATGATCTGGCTTTGCTCACACGCAAATTGTATGCCACCCAAGCAACATAAACCGCCTTCATTAGTTCCGCAGACGCAGTCCCAGTCTCGCTGGCATGACTAATGATAAAGCTGTAGGTTCTTGCTACATTATATCCTCCAATGGTTCCCCTCACATGTAATTTTAAGTTATTTTTCACTCCAGAAAAACAGCCTTCACTGGTTCCTTTGTTATCTACAGCGTCCAAACTTCAAAGATCCTGCGTGGTGGGAATAAATACTGTGGGGAGAGAAGGGCCCATCATGTACGTGTATAATTCAGGAGTCAGGCAATTGGTACGCAAGTTTTGCCTAAAGCATTCCGCCGTTCAACGCCCTGCTCGCTTGTTTCGTGCTGTAGCGTAAGTATATAATGTGTAAATTCCCGTGTTTTTCAGAAGCAGATCCTTGTTACTTTTAATTTGTAGATCCGTCAACGAGGACAGCAAGAGTTGATGCTCATTACCAATTGCTCGCTCTCCAAAACTTTGGTGTGGCGGCAGATCTTATGCCCTTTTGTATGGCAGTGGTGTACTTTGTTTTCAAGTGTGGTCATCAGTGTAAACAATCTAATACTAAAAGGCAAAAAGCTCAAAATCGAAACAGGCATCGACTTTATCAGAACAACCCTTGCCTTTCCATGAAGTGACGAGCTGCGCTACTTGAGCTTTTTCGTATCATTATGACGTGCATAAGGGCTGGGTATTCTAACAACTCAAGATATACCGGTGCCAGTGACCTGTATCATATCGATACCAAGGTGTATGCGTAGACAGCTGCAGCGAAGGGACAGACAAACATTCGAACACAGGACAAGAAGGTGCATATACCACAAAGGATGAAGCAGTATCAGATTCCAGTGTTCTTGGACATAGCGAACTGAAACATCCATGCCGAGAAAGAAGCACCACCACTCGGACTTGCTCCTCTTTCTCTACAAATTCCTTTTCTACTCCTGTGCAGAATATCTCCCTCCCCTGGATAACTCACTTCATAGGAGCAGAAGTTCTCTGCTCCGCTTCGGAGCAGATTGTTCCTGGGGAATAATTTGCGCTGGAGTAGTTCATCCCCAGGGATAATCTGCTCCGGAGTAGTGTGGGGGAGGGGGTAAACTACTCATGGGGGGATGTTCTACTCCGTAGCTGACTATCCGGGGGGAATAATTTACTCCGTGATACCGCGTCCCCGGTCAGCATACCGAAGCTAACAATGCATAGTGGACGGCAGAGATGACCGTGAGAGTGGATGCTGCTGAGAATGCTTTTTGAAGTGACATGTACAGCGCAGATTTCAAGAAAATTATTCTTATCTTTCTCAACTAAAGGTAATAGAAACTTGCTCTGCTGTTTTGACAGGCCTACAGCTTAAGTGTGGAGAGTTATGAATTTTTTAGTAGGTCACAGAAATCGAGTCGGCGAGAGAGGAGGCAGCATGACAAGTTTTGCATGGTATCAGACATGAGGGACAAATTTTTGTGAATTGCCTCGAGTCTTACTTCCCATCGCTCTACCTGACCGTAGATGAGCAACTGTTTGCCGCGAAGACCAGGTGTCCATTTACGGAATGCATATAGAACAAACCCTTAAAATTTGGGATCAAGTTCTGAGTGCTTGCCAATGCATCATCTTCTTACGTGCTCAACATCCAACCATATACATGTATTAAGCATTTTCACCAGAATTATCACCTTAGGCCAACTGGTACGAAGTCCCTGACCGAAGTTTCTATCCGGAAATACTATGCTTGACCCCCTTAACATTCTTGTTTCCCTGGCGTTCGTATCGATCTCCGCGACTGATCACTGTGTGCAGCTAGCTAACTGCTGAGTCTACCATGCGCGCTGCCGCGCCCGATGGTGCCGCGTCGCACCTAGCTAGCTCTGCAGCTGCTCTGCAGCAAGCCCAGGTGTCTGTGGATACGATGGGACCAATCAGCGCCGAGGAATAAAATCGCAGATAAAATTCAGGAAACGGCCAGGAACTCCGTACCAGTTGGCCTAAGGAGGCCTGCAGCTCGGAGAATATGTCGTCCTGAAGCTCACCGAGCCTTTTCTCAACAAGGGCTATAACACCACAACCGAGAACATTTGTTCAAGCTCGAGACTAGCTGAAAAGCTCTCAAAGAAGAAGGCAACACTTGTGGGAACTGTCAGATGCAACAGGTATAAGTTGGCTCCAGAGGTCATCAGCAAGCACCGGGCTGTGAACAGCGTGTTGCAGGGATACAGTACAATCCACCGTGTTGGGATTGTGTCTTCCCTCCCACCCCAAGAAAGGTACGCTTGTTAACGTCCTTTGAATGATGAACTCTCTAGAGGCAAATGTTTTACAGGATAGGACACACAAGCCCGAGGTGATCCAGTTTTACAACTTCACAAAGGATGGTGTTGACACCAAAGATGTTGCGCTGATTGAGCATCCGAGTTTCGTATTGAACTTGAACATTCTCAAACTTGTTGCAAGTGTTATTGGACTGTATTACATGAAGCTCTGTTTGATGACGAGCTGTTTTGTGACCTTCTTTACTTAGCAAGCATTCTGTACAATGCTGATTGATTTTTCAATGTTTTTAAGAATTTTTTCAGTGTTGACGTAAATTTACACCTGTAGGGGTTTTAGGAGTACAACCTTCTCAGTAGTCTAAGGGCTAAACAGAAGTCATCTTTTCATATGCCTGAATGCATAAGGTTGTCCCGAACACATTAAAAAGTGGATGCTGCAGTGAATAGCAACTGCGGATATTAACAAGTGGCGTCCGCAAGGAGCCATCGCAGGCCATATGGTTTACATATAGCGGATGCATAATGCCACGCAAGGTCCACATTGAAGCACTCATTGAAGCTCTACATTGCCTGAGGACTAGGACCCGGCTGCTACAAGTTGCAACAAAGTTAAGGTGCTTTGGTTGCGACAAACGAGGTTGTAATTGTGTTTACAGCGACAGAGTTCCTCGAGCTCATGCTCATCATGCAGTCTACCATGTAGATTTTGAAGGAGTGACTAAAACGAACCTACGTGCACGAAGCGCATTGTCGGCATGCTGGAACTGTTGCAGCTTGTCGGAACCAAATCCACCTGCATGCATTCAACTGCACAGTCATCTGGCCCTTTCCGTCCAAAGTTCAGAGCTCACGGTAACAGCTGCAATCGAATCAGCGGTGGGCTTGGGACTCCCTATCGCTATCGATATCAGAGAAAAACAATTTCAAAAATCCAGAGCTCACGGCAACAGGTGCTATCGAATCAGCGGTGGGCCTGGCCTGCCGTCTAGAATTCGTGCCTCTTCTTTTTTTTTTCACAGGGCTTCGGAAAGGTTTTCCTCCGGCAACGTATTTAGAAAGGTAGACCTCGGTTCATGTCGTACATTACAAACAGCTGCAGCTGCTCTGCCTTACTCGGTTGAAGTATGTATGCCTCCCTACCATAAATTTTGGTCGGGAGAAAAGACGCGATTAGCGCACGCTGGCCAGTAACGGTTGCAGCGTGACCGACACACAGACACAGACAGACAGACA
>JAOWAW010116332.1:0-13011 GCA_028565695.1 Nicola tetela
CCCCGGTGCCTCTCTCTACGCCTGAGTTTTTTCGGTCCCGATCTCACCCGAGCCGTAGTCTCTCTCTCTCTCTCTCTCTCTGTCTGTCTCTCTCTCTCTCTCTCTCTCTCTCTCTCTCTCTCTCTTTCTCTCTCTCTCTCCTTTCTTTCTTTCTTTCTCTCCCCCCTCTCTCTCTCTCCTTTCTTTCTTTCTCTCCCTCCCTCTCTCTCTCTCTCTCTCTCTCTCTCTCCCCAACTCTCTCTTTCTCTCTCAGATACACCGGTACCTGCACGCGTCCATTTGTCTTTTTTAAAATCTTCTCAGTGCTCTCCGGCACGGTTTTTACTGCAGTAGAGACGTTCAATATGGCTATTCCTCCCCTTACCGCCATGCGTTGTTTTCTTCCCCGAGGAAACTTCTGCAAGTTTCTCCTCCCGGCCGGAGATCTCTCTCGATTTTTTGACGCTTGCCTGTCGTTTCATGTTGTCATTCAGCCAGTTTCCCCTGGTGCGACTCGCTTGCAGGAGTGATATAGGCTGGCCTAAGCTACATGCACAGCAACGTAAAAAGCCGTTGCCTATAGCAATTCATGTGCGCATGCGCAACAAATTAGAGCGAACACGTCAGTGCGCATGCGGTTGTTTGTGCCCAGCTGCTCTCCTAATGAGACTATGTAAGTCAGTTGCGTTACCGGTAAGATCTCATAGAACATTAACCGTCTGCATTGCCCTTCCAGCAGGTGCTAGATTACGCTGTTATGAGTCTTAATGCCTGCTAGCAGTCGGAACCACGCCAGCAGACTAATCGATTTGGTATATTTGCGGTAACTGCCTAAGGTTACTCGTAAGCCTGGCGCTTTTAATTGTTTTCCATCGGCGATGTTTCAAAATTAATCAGTTCAGAGCTTAGTTAAGCCAAGACCGAGGCCTAAGGAGAAATGCCATCTTTGGTCTAGAGCGCTTCTGATAGAGATAAACCGAACGAGCGTTTAAGGAGCCGAGGCAGATGTAAATCACCTTCTGGCACTGGCTGGAAGATCTGCCTTTTGCTCGGGAAGCCATCACGTTACCCCCATAGTCCACCGATCATTAGCTATATATAGATGACCAGTTTACGTAATGGCTCGCGACGGTCACCAAACGGCTAAGTTTGTCCTATCCGCAGCAGTAAATTTTTGCATGAACGTTAAACATTCCTCTGGGAAGCAGACTTTAATTGTAACATGAATTGACAATCCTCCGGCAAATCTATTCCCTGTCCTTCTGCAGAGTTAAATTAGACACCTTCTTGAGGCATGGCAGGATTGGCAGCCCTTGGCGGGCTGCGGATGGTCGTTAAGGGCTGGGGATGCAGTGGCAGTGTGCAAAAATGCTTTTTTTTGTAAATGTATAGATATTTGTACGTGTTTGCGGTGCGCATGCGTGCACGAATGTGTAGGGGTGAGAGCGCCACCGGGAGGGCGTGAGAGTTTGTTCACGTGTTCTAACCATTGCGGTCTCAGTTCCAAGCCTAAATTTTTATTCATCGTCTTCCCTTTGTGCGTCTCTAGTCATAAAGCTAGCGTTTCTTCGTCCGCAGAAATTTAAAGGTCCCCTCGCGTGGTACTCACTTGCGCGTTCTCTCAGTCCTGCCGAGGGTCACTTATCGCATGTGATATAGCACATTACTGAGATATTGTCTGAGCAGTGCTTGTCTCAGGTGAGGTCGAATGTGACTTGGAGCCCATTGCTGGTGCACCGTAAAACGCGCGCAAACGCGCTCGCGGCCTGTTCGAGGTTAAATGTTGCTTGCATTGTGGTGTTTCGTTTGGAATGCGCGCGACGGAGTCCGCCGTTCCGTCTATACGCATGTTATGGCAGCGTCGTTCTTAATTCTCGTGTTTGATCTGTCAGCTCCTTCAGTTTCTGTTCGTTTCGGGCGTCTGTGTCAAATAATTGTATTGATGAGCATTCTTGAATATCCCTTATAGTTTCATACTGCATAGGGTGCACTCTAACCGTTTGTTTTCCGAGATCCGACCATTCTCCTTTGTTTGTACGCAACCGTCACCAGTTTTGTTGTTTTGTGTGGGGATGGTACTACTTTATTTTGACGTACGCTCGTTGGATCCGGATGATGCGATGTGAATTTTAAGGCGACGGTTAGTGAGAGCAGCTTATGGTAGACATTTCAATTTTCGTCGCATGCAGCGTTCCCTTAACATCACATTTGATGAGTACATCCATATAAGTGGCAGTTTACCGTCCTGTAAGGCTCCACCTCTGACGCAAACGTTACGTTTGGATGGTCGGAATTCTCAGATGAAGGACTCGAGAAGCTCCATGGGCTATTTTCTTAACTGGATCGCCGGGACGTCGTCCACTGTGCAAAGCGTTTCTAAAGTCTTGGTAGTCGGTCGGATTCTGCGATAGCGTGCTGTGCCACAAGTAAAGTCGCTCTGAAATGTGGATATGGTAGGTACTTACGGACCAGGAGTCCATGGCTACACCATATGAGCGAGATGGTCTCTGGTCACGAATTTCTATGTCGTTAGGCATTGTCTTCTTATGACTGATGAAGCCAGAGGCATTTCTGGCGAAGCGTCACACGAAAAAAGTTTCTTGTGACTTGTGTGCTGGGAAATCCTCTTCATGTTATGACCACCCAGGCAGAATCCCGCAAGTCCTATAACGAGAGCTGTTTGCAGATGTTTTCCGGTGATAGCCGTGTTCTTTCTTCAATGATACATTGTCTCAGAGTCTTACCATCATTGCGTTTCTCATGGATGATCTCCATGCAGACCTAGGGTGTCATCATCACCATTAGTACATTAGATTCGGTGATTTGACGCTCAGAAGCGGACGAGTAAGTCATCTGGTCCGATTACAGTTTCCGTGTCCGGATTGTCAACTAGAGCTTTGTGTGTTTCTTAGTGACGCGTCCGATTTGCCTGCTAGTGGGACACAGCAAAGTGTTTCGATGCAGGATGGCTGGCGGCCGAACGGCGGAGACAGAGAAAAGTTGATCTGAGATCGACTGACCAAGTGGAGTTGAATCCGCGTAGTGAATTTGTGATTAGTTTGCCATACACAGGGCTGCCTGGTTTTTTTTAACTGGCCGGATAATCGAGCGTCTTCATCAGTTGTATTGCCTAGCTCGCCATTCTTGTGCAGGTTGTTTTGGGGTTATTTGTCATTCTTTCAGTTGCCTGCGTCGGGTGGCAATCGACTTTCACGAATGCTTCGGCGGACACTGGGGACTGGTAGTTGGCTTTCTGTTCATATACTTGTTCATGTCCACGGTTGTGTTGTTCGCTCTAACCATGATGGTGTCTTGCTTGCCTTTTAGATTCAACTTGTCAAAGCGTTCCCCGTTTCTTCTGCTCGTGCGTGGTGTTTGAATTTGGTGGCGTACGCTTTCCTCAGGATGTCTGATCCATAATGAATACGCAGCTACATCTCTGTACATGTGGATATCCGAGTTGACTTCCGCTGCAATTCGAATGCCGCTTCGAATACCTTTGCCATTGTCACCGAGTCTTTTGTGGCGTGGGTGTAGATTCTTTCGAAACGGAACATTTCGCGCCGGATGGTATTGATAACGTAACTCTGCCATTCACATTCTTCCGCGACTGGTAAAGCTGCCTAGCGCCTTGGTCTTGGGGTTCGCCATATTGAGAGAGGCGGTCCTGTCTAGCCCCTCTCAGAATCTTAGAAGGAAGGGTCGGCTCAGTGGCCAAAGAAAAGGTATCACATAACCTTGCGAACTCATTCACTCTCGGAAGGATAATGACAACGTCCGTCAGTGATGGGTCCAGCTGGTTTTCAGTCCAAGAATACATTAATTATAAGGTAAGCGTTTGTTCCGTCAGCTGTGAAGCCGCGGATGGTTTGCGCGACACACGGCAATTCAGCGATTAATTAATTTCCCGCAGCCCCGTCTCTTGTACCTATTTAGCGCGCGCAATGGAGTGCGACCGGTCTGACAGGAGTAGCCACAATGCGTTTCCAGTCATGTATTATCCTGCTGTTCTTCTTCGATTGCTAACTGTTGCGGTATTCAATTGAATAGCTCCCCTTAATGCAGTCAGTTTTTCTCCTTGACGGCCTGTTATCGGTTAGGAGGGCTACACGCCAAGAGTTGCGCAATGAATAAAAAGAATGGCTCAATGACTAGGTCAAGACTACATGCTTGTCTGGCCAGTAGAGTGCTGCCCACTGGCCGGTGTCAACTCAGCCAATTGTGATCAGGTGGACTGAGCTGGCTTTTATGACAGGATTCTTAACGTTTGTCTCGCCTAATGGACCTGCCTAATGGCTGTCCTACTCCAAGTTGAAGGCTAGCTCTTCATCATCACCTCAAAACCAACAAAGGACAGAACCTTTGTTCAAGCGACCGACTAGATGCTGTTCGCCATGTTCACGTAATCTCAGTTCAAGCTCTAGAGCTACACACCATCGAATTCACATCGCAAGGAATTCGAATGGGCTGGTAAACGCCGGGTGATACTGTCCCTAACTGACAGGCCTCTCTGAACCGTTTCTGGCTAGTGATTGTTCGCCGTTCGCCGGAATTGAATTCCTTCGACAGGACCACGCATTCCTCCAACACTTTTACCCTATTGTGCTTCAGGCACTTCCTTTTGCCGATTTGCGGGCAATGAAAAATGACCTCATTGACGTCAATGTTCCTGCACCTGGAGATCTGGCTGCCAGGCGAGCGGCCGGCGGTCCTTGACAGATTAATTGCTTCCCCAGGTAGCCTGGGAAAGAATCGGTCGACAATGGACGTGAAAAAAGAAAGAACAGCACACACGTGTTGGCTATTGTCGGAAGAGCGCGAAGCCTTGGCAAAGAGGACGGGGCTTTGGGCGACGGTTACGCTAATGGTCGCATGTGTCTTACAAGTGACTGGAAGGCGCTCTACTTTTGTTCGTCCGCCTTTCAACATCAAGATTGTCAGCCGGATGTCAATGGTTCAATTATTACATGCTATTCAACCTGTTCAGTACGGCCTTGAAACGTACACAGCAGTGCGCGTGGTTGAGCATCGCTGTAAATGGTATCCACACTGTTCTCTTGTCTGCCCTTAGTATCCGTGAACTTTGTCTACAAATCGAGCGCTAGTCGCTATTGATGTTGTCAACGTAAGCAGCTGACAAGAAGACGCTGTGCACGGCCACTTGCGTATCCTCAGTTCTTTTTGTAGGCACGGTACGATTATGCATTTTCCCGGAGACACTCCACTCGGTAGTTCATGGACTGGCAACTTTCGAAAGGGTCGGTGAGCGTCTACACTCGGAACTGTAAAAACGTCGACTTTTCGTTCTCTGGTTCAGCTCGAGAAAATGTCATCAGTACCTGTATGGCATACACCGGTGGAGAATAGGTCTGAGTCTACTGACTCACGGACCAAGGCCTACGCCTAGGTCTCGGGTCTGAACGAACTGAGTCAGTTTACATGCTCGAGCCGCGACCCTGAACGAACTCTGGAGATTCATCCATGGCACCGGCTTCCATCATCAATGTTGTGTGTGCCAGGTGGTGCACCAGCGTACCATCAGTAATACCATTCGAGCCCGACAGCATCAGTGGAGCACAATTAACGATCGGTTCGGACTGCCATTGTGAAAAGAAGTGAATTGTTCATCAAGCAAATGCCTTTCTGAATTTTGTCCATGCTTTCCAAGGCGGGTATACAATCAATACATTAATGACTCGGCTTGAAACGTCCAAAGGAAGGAAAAAACGGCGAAAATACATGTACCGCGGTTACAAACAGAAGAAAGAAACAATGGCATTCTGACTCAGTACATAGCAGGCCATATCGAGACACACAAGAACAACCGTAAGAAGACGGCAACACCGGACAAGACTTCTCGCTTACATTTGCGTACAATTGACTGCCAGACAGAGATTTATGGCGACTCATCATTGGTGAGGTGGTTTCATTTTGAATTGGTCAGAGACGTCGGCTTTTGGCCAGAACGGGAACTGTGCTGGGCACAGCGATGGGGGCAAGCAGAAACCATGGAAACTGCAAGAAAGGTAGAAAGAAGCTCTAATTTCGGACTGCATGACACTGCAGGGGTCCGAATGTGGCCCATGTGAGATTGTCATACCGAGTCTACCAGATCCACATGTAGTAGTAGTGTCAAATACATGTACGGTATCATGAGTGCGGCCGGCAGGGGCCCGTGAGGGAAGAGGCCAATGCAAAACAGCGAGCAGAGTTTCAATGGATAATGCAAACATCGTATGTTGTTTAAGCTGAGCACTGGTAACAGTCAGAGGCCAAGAAGTCCACCGTCTGTGAACATGAGTGAAAGGTAGCTTTAAACTCTTGTATGTGAAGCAATTAATGGCCCAGCAGGAGGGTGACGGCAGAATAAGTGCGGTTACAAAGCGACTGCTTATAATATGGTCACTGCCTCAACAATTGACCATATAATGCACCTGTGGTCTGGTAGCGATGTCAGATCGACCGTACCCTGCTCTTGTGGTAATTGCATAAAGAACACTGAGCAGATATCGATGAACCATGGTGTAGCTGCTCGGAAAATTATATTGGCCCTATTGGCCCGTGCTGCATGCGTTAAAGACCCAAAATTTTCTTTTAGCTAGGCTCTAGTGCCATACAACCAAACTTACACGAGACATTCCCACTCAGTCCGAGTACTCCCAGCAAAGAGGGGCGATAATGATATGTGAAGCACTCTATCTCTTGTGGTGGTGATGGCCTGTTTGTCCATCAGGTCTAGTCATACAATAACTCTATAGAGTAATAAGGAAGGACGTGATCACCTGGTTACGTTGCTGCCAGCAACAGTGACCGGAGCTGTGTTTGGTGCAAACATTCGAAATGGCCACTTAGCGTTACTTGCAGTAAACTCTTTAGGACTTCCGCCTAGCTGGAGAAAGGTGTTTGGGAATTGACCAAGAGCCAGCTACATCATGTTAACAGCCATACTACATGATTCACGATGACCATGCCGCTGTGAATATTGAAACAGACCGCTCACGAGCCGTCATCATCATATCAACCACCCGTTGAGTTATATAGACAGTTTCGAATATTTTGTGAACTACCGCGGTGGGAGTGTACTCAGCGGTGAAACAAAATCCAATCCAATCCAATAATGCCTATTAATGGTACTCATTGCCTCATCGCGTGCCCCACGGGGGGTGAAATTGAGTCCGCTGATGGGAGTCCCCAGCTGTGAAAACATGTCGGGCAAAATTCCTCTCTTTCTCTGCCCTGTTCTTTTCTGTAACAGTTGGGTGAGTCAGGTTGGTTAAAGGCCGTACTACGGTTGATATGTTCGTGTCCAGTGGACAAGGAGCTTCAGCAGGAACGGTGGCTTACGATTTGCCTGAAGGGGTCACAGCGGCTTTGGCGATTCCTTGCACGTCCGAATATGGACGTGTCTACATGTATATGTATATCCACCGACCGAGATAGCGTCATTAGTCGCCATGAGCGAGGAATTAGTTGGAAAGAGAAAGTGAGGTCTTGGGAATAGTATCAGAGTATTCTGATAGCCAGCTGGTCTAGCGCTCTGTAGATGCCTTCCAGCAGATGCAACAGTGGGCAGTGGAAGGCGTTCGTCTGGCCTGGGGCAAGATTTGAGTCAGCGCAGACATCGACAGAGCGCAAGGTTTTCTGCCTGATGTGTCGGGAGATAGCGATCAATCCACATGATCATGAATTGCAGATAGCACGACAGCGCGCGCACCTCCGGGCTAGATAACCTCCTGATTTAATTCTGCATAATAATATAGAAAAAGAAATGTGACAATGGCAACCAGCTTGCAGCTGCTAACTTAGTCAACCAAGTTAAAGTGCGACAAAGCTGTATAACAATAGTAAAAGTAACATGTATCAGGACGGACCCACTCAACCTGTGCACACACTCGCATGCTAGCGCTAGACATTGCATGTGACTTTTCTCCGCCAGTGGGTGAAGTAACGTTGACCAAACAATATTGCAATTCAGTAGCAAAAACAAAAAAAGAAACAATAGAAGACTGCGACAGAAAGTGCACTAGGGGTGTGTAGGTTGGCGATGAGAATGGGAGAAAAGAAATGTCTGTTCGCAAATGATTTGCCTACTGTAATCAATGTACGGGTAAGTTTTACACGGCTACGAGAGAGAGACAGCCCATTTCACAAAGTTACTGGCCGAATAGGCAACAATACTAGTGTCGAAAAATGAGACGGATTTTTAGCATCTGTATCAGCGATTGAGCCGACTACGGGAATATCAAGCAGGCCGGGCGTAATTGGTTCTGGGCAAACGAAGACGGATTATGACAGGATATTAGTGTGAAGTAGAGGGCATTCGAGGGAGGGCTTCCATCGTTGCAATTGGTAATTGGAACGCTTTAATTGTGCTTGGTTCTCGTCGAAGTCTCGTGCCAAGTTGTAGCTGTCCATGCAGAAACTTTAAAGCCGTTGAACCAATGAAAAGTTACTGATAAGGAAGATAGCTCGTTCAGTTAACGTATAGCATATTCATTTATACTAGGCCTGTCATCTATGGGAAGCCCCCGAGCGGTCCGAATCTAAACAGTACACTCACACGGCCGTTCTCTGAAATCGTTGAAACTCCTTTTTTTAAAAAGGGTATTTTAAAATTCAAATCCGTTGTAACATTATTTAGTTTTGCGCCGGAAAATAGGATCGTTCTCTTTCTGTCAGAAATTTGCAGGGTTTAAAGTTGAGATTAGTCAGACGAGGTTTACAAATAAGGGAAGAAAACCTAGCCAAAGTAGAATTTGAACGTCAAAACACAGTTAAAAGCTAGGGCGTTGAAAAATGAGCAATGCTTAGAGCGTTAGCTTAGGCGTGGAGGTTGCAATAAATACTGCAATGCAACGTAACCACATCTGTCAGGTCAGTTAGAGAAAAGTGTTTCGGTATTTAAAACCTGGGAGTTTTTAAAAAAAGAAAAAGAAAAAAAAGAGAAGAAAAGAAAAAAGGGAAGATAAGGGGAGATGTGAAGCAGACTATTACAAAACATCTGCTGTCGCGCTTTCGAGGTAAGCCAGTTGGTCGGTCGGTGTGTGGAGGATGATATCGATAACGGAACGGCCTTAGTCGGTTGATCACGGTTGATTTCATATCTTCGGGACTAAAACGTACGTGAGTGGCGAATGAGGTTCGACGCAGTGCAACGGGTGAGGCTGGGGCGCGTGTCCGTACTGCCAACAACAACTGCCACAACTTCCAGCAGTCGGTACGGGCGCTGCCAAAGCAGCAGGAACCAAAGGGGAGTGCGGCGGGTGTCCCGTCAGAATCGGCATTCCGGCGTAGCTCAGATTCTGCGCTAGAAGACTTGACGCAGCCGCTGCTGCTGAGGGAGGGCAGTTGTAAAGGTGTGGAACGGGCGCTGGAATAGCCATTGCCGATGGTTTCAAGTCCGTTGCGTGAACAGTGCACGGCACTGCCGTATAGGCTGCGGGCGCTGCCACGCCGTGAGGAATATGCGTCGCGCAAGCTCCATTCGGAGACGTCGACACGGCGGGCACTTGCGGGACTTGAGTAAAGCGAAGGTCTACCTGAGAGCCAGCTGCAGAACCAGCTCGCGAAGATCCGCTTGTTGTCCACGTATCGGCGCTGGCGAAACTGAACGTACCGCTGCCGGCGCGTACCAGTGAATTGCCGGCTGGGCTGCTGGTGGGGAGATTTGCGTAGGGCTCGTAGCGGGGTGCAGAGCTTGGGCTCTGTCCTCCGCTGTCACTGTTATCTTGCTGACACAAGAGAGAACCGTTGAGGCGCTCGCGAGTTCCCCCCTGAACACTTTTCGGCTTTCTGCGCGGACGGTACTTGTAGTCGGGGTGATCCTTCATATGTTGAGCCCGAAGACGACGCGCCTCCTCCACGAACGGCTGTTTGCGCTCCTCTGACAAACTTTTCCACTCCTCGCCAAGGCGCACGGAGATTTCGGAATTATGCATCTTTGGATTCTCATGCGCTAACTTCTTGCGTTGCTCACGAGACCAGACCATGAAGGCATTCATTGGCCGCTTGACGTGCTCAGGTGACCTGGCCATTCTAGATCAGCGGAGAGCAGAGAAAGACACGTACGAACAGGAAAAAACCGGAAGAACAGAGCGGAACGGGCACACAGTCACCGTGTTACCACCTTCGGTCAACGGACCTAAAGAAGCGGCTGCACGCGTGTAGTGCTCGATCTAAAGGGACGTTCTCCGTATGGACACCGTTTTAGAGCCTGACCCTGTGAGCGCGTCAGGGAGACAGCCAACCTTGTGACAAGCGAATCTACAAGTCTCCGCGTGATCCGTCAATGAGCAGAAAAGCGTTCTCTTTTGAAGGACAAGTGGTACGATTAACAGGCCGTGAGTATTGTTCAGCTCATTGTTGTTGGGTTAGGCAGCTCACGCCCACCCACCGATCGCGGTTTGCTGAACAATAGGCCGTTCTTGCAGTGCTGTCAGCCGCAAAGAGTTATTCATGTTCTCGTCAAGACTAAAGCGATTGTGGCGGGAATCGGTTGACGTCAATGCGAGGCCTTGTCAAACGCTTTGCCACGCTGACCTATTGCTCGCTGTTTGTTCGCCCCCTTTGTTCTGCACGGCGCGTACGGCACGCAGCAGGAGTTCGTCAATCACATTAGATTGGCGGCCCGGTCGATCGGAGACAACAAGACCTCATGACGTCAGCCAAGGCTAACTCGTCGGAGCTGGACCAAGCCTTGTCGAGAACAGAGCGAGCAAGCTGCTGGCTTCGCATTCACGAGCAGCGCCTTTCTGAATCACTCTAGCAAGCGCACGGGCTGCATTGTTCGCATTCAGACGGACAGAATCGAACAGGTACGAAAGGACGAGGTTTCTCTTCCGCGTCGGCGACTCGGCCTTTTGGAGTGGCACGGTCTGGCGAGCTTGTGCGGTGTTGAGTGGCGATTGTCTTAGAGTCAGGAAATCCTTTATGGCGAATAGGCTGTCAACAGAATGTGTGGGGCCTTCGAGGCTTGGTCAAGTTTAGTGGCGTATTGTCCGGCGGCGAGCATGATAAACGTGATCAGCTGATCAGCGATGGGTGTCAAGATAATTCACACATGCGTTCGAAAGTTTCCACACGTGCAGCTATATGGTGTATAATGCTCCAGCTGACATGACATGACAAGACTGCGCTGACATAATACAATACACCTAGCTGCAGGCAGCTTCTGTGAGTACACGGGGGCAAAAATTCCTCCAGAACTCAGAGGGAAACTCGAAACGGGAACGCAGAATTTAGCCAATTCTTTCTCCTTTTTTGTTTAGTATTATGTAAACATTTCAACAGGTTTCGCTGATATTTGATCTGTCTTCCAATTCAACTCTATTATCTTCTATTATGATCTTTATCGCGTGGACCTTGCGCTCACGCTATTCACTATTGTCATCAGCACGGTCGCGGCCACGGACAGCAAAAACACAATTCGTTGAGATTCAAACTGGTATGCAGGCACACGTACAGCTTTGTTCCAACTACATTCTAACATCTTTATCATGTTCATCAAGACAGCCCCTCTCGTCCTGGGCGGCGTGAGAAACTAGCAGCTTAGAGGTCTGAGCTGAAGGGCCACTAAGCCACTCGATCCCGTGCTAGCTGTCGAGGATGCACGGTTATCCATGTCAAGCGGAGCATCCTGCTCTTTCGACTGCCCTCTCGAACTATCACAATTTTGATCTCAGGCTGATCAGCATGGCCTGGACAGATTGGCGCGTGGAAGAGCAACAAAGAACAATGGCGTTTGAAAAGGTGACACGAGGGACCACAACACAGGCACGAGGGGTAAAACGAGCTCTTCGGCTAACCGCAGCCATCTACCGCAAAATTCTTTTGTCTAGTTCTACCGTGGCCTCGACTGTTGGCATGTCACGGCCAATCTGTTCCTTTCAACTCAGGGCAATGTGTCAAGACATAGCACAAATTTTACATCTGGTAAAATATTCAAGACTAATAAAAAATCTCGTTTCATTTCTAGTATTTTCTACACGGCGTCACTATACATGGTCAACCTCTCTGTTTAACATGCTAAAGCTACTTGTATTATGAATATTAACCAGAGATTTTCTCATTCACTTTACTTCGGCTGGGAGAGCACAGGGGACTAGAACCTGCGGCGACCAAGCGCCTTGCCGAAACGAAATCACACGATCTTAGCCGCTCGACCAATTCGCCAGTTCAAAAAAAAACCGGCTTCATGGCGAGCTTTGTGACTTTTGCTCGACACGATCCCATATACACTGCGCGAGACGCTACGAGGTGACTACGATATTGTAGCCTACGTTCGCAACGACCAAAGCCAGGCCCAGGATTTATATTATTATACTTCAGAAAAGGTCAGCCACGCCGGGAGAATCATAACCAATCATTTTCTCATTCACTTTACTTCGGCTGGGAGAGCACAGGGGACTCGAACCTGCGGCGACCAAGCGCCTAGCCGAAACGAAAATCACACGATCTTAGCCGCTCGACCAATCCGCCAGTTCAAAAAAAAACTGGCTTCATATGTATGGCGAGCTTAGTGACTTTGCTGGACACGATCTGATATCCACTGCGCGAGATGCTACGAGGTGACTACGATACTGTCGTCTGTAGCCTACGTTCGCAACGACCTGAGCGAGGCCTAGGATTTATATGATTATACTTGAGGAATATCGACGCATGAATGTTGTTTGCGTGAAATTGCAACCATGGTAGCCTAGGTGTCTTGGGCGCAATGGGCACAGGATTCAGCAAGTGCTAGACTCCATCAGTTGCATTTTGTGTATCAAATTTCACCTGGCGATACAGCGTGAAGTGACAGAAGCGGAAATTATGATGAAAATGGCTGTTACCCCTGGGGGATTGGGATCATCCAACTGGCCTAAAGTAAAAAACTATCTATGCATTTCTAGCAGAGATAGAACAATGGTAAGGAAAAACTGTTAACTTTTAGCCAATGCGCATCAATAGACATGTACGCTATCTACCTTCTTCTTCTTTTCTTCTTCTTCTTCTTCTTCTTCTTCTTCTTCTTCTTCTTCTTCTTCTTCTTCT
>JAOWAW010116354.1:0-13009 GCA_028565695.1 Nicola tetela
AAAGATAACAAGTCAACTCAAGTCAGATTTGAAAGTCATCCATCTAGAGATTATTCTCCTAATCGCAAAGTATTCTGTCGTAAATGTAACGGCAAATACATGACTAGAGAAGATAGAGATGGTAAGAATGCTAATCCTAATTACTTCGATGGCTGGTCTTGGAATGAATGTGAACAGATCAAAGTTGGTAAAACTGATTGGCGATACAAAACAGTATATGTCACCAAGGAAATGATCAAGAATGGTCATCATCAAGATCCAACTTGTGGTATCTTCTTTGGCAGACCAATCGGTGATGGTAATCGAGAAAAGGATTATCACATATCTAAATATCTAGATCACTTCAACAAAGTTCTTAGGAAAAGTATTCCTCAATGGAAAGATGAGTATCAGAGTCGTCGTGGTTATTGGTCAAATGGAGGTGCTTACAGATCAAAAGATAACAAGATGTTTGATCGACTTATACGTAACAGCATTGGATCTGTTATGAAAGATAAGTTCATGACTTCACAGAAACATTGGAAGTACTGTGCAGATGATTATGACTCTATGGTTACTGCCGGTAACAAAGATCTGATCTTCAAAGACACTGACAAATGGGATGTACATAAATTGAAAGATTTATTATTCCGTTTGAATCATAGTCAATGTCGTACTCTCTATGAACGTAGACATAATATTGGTCATGTTTTATGGAAAGAAAAGGGTTGGATAGATCAACCTTTCTTCAGACGACTATTACATGATGCAATGGAAAGCACTGAGACTAGATTGAGACACAGTCAGGATGAAACCAAATCATTCGTTGTGGTTCCGATCATGAAACTTGATCATCTTATCAAGTGGATAGAAGTCGTACTGGATGTCTGGCCTGATACTCCTGTTGATTACTTCAAGAATTACCAGGAAGCATTGGAAAATGTTGCTACACCATGGTTATCTAGGGGTTACCATAACGAGGAATCTAATGGAGTCTTAATGATGACACGTCATTATCTATCTCGTATGCCTGTCAAAACTTTCTTTGAATATGTCAAGAAAACTTATGAGCAGATGAGTAAGGATGCTTCCCGTATTTCTGATGAACTTTATGGCAGAGGTTCTCACCCTCAATCCTATAACGCAGAGTCAGAGACAATGAGATTTGTCATGCATGAATTTAATGACACTGTCAGTATGTTGAAAGATGTCATGCTCAGATTCAAACGAGAAGGAAAGTTAGAGAAAGATCTAGCGTCCCCTCGTCGTTGGAGAATGACTGAATTTCATGATCACATCAATGCCGAGCAATGGAAATGTAAGACTGAGAAAGAGAAACTACCTCAGGATCTATTCCCAAAACCATTACATATTAAATATATGGATATTGCACCTGATATTCCTACATGGTTAGATTCTGTTGAAAAATATTCTACTTTCTGTTTCTTTCAACCTCAAGACACTCACCAACTGGCTGAGTGGGGTAGAGCAGCACGTAACTGTGTAGGTAGTACCAGTTATGGTAAAGGAATCAAAAGGAAAGAACACTTCATTGTGTTAATCATGATCAACAAGGTTCCAAGATACACTGTTCAACTCAAATTATCTGATCAGATTCTACGCATTGATGCCGGACTGATCAAAGACATTGCCAACAAAGAACTTTCTCGTGAAGAAAAAGAATTTGTTGAGCTGGCGTTTAATCACGCTTTCAACTTACGTACAAAACAACTGGAGGATTCCAATGCAACTAAGTCTTGACTTACCAAAGTATAAATGGAAACAAATCTATGAATGCTTAGAACCATCAAGAGATGAATGTGAACCTGCTAATCTTCTTTGCACTGCAATAGAGATGAGCAACTTTGAAAAAGAACCTAGTTTAAATGAAAAGATATTTTCTTTTCTAGTTTCTACTAATCAATTTCCTTACTCTTTAGATGCTTCTACTGAGGTTAAAAACCACAAAGGAGGTCCACAATTGATAAGTGAGATTAATTATAAATATCATATGACTTTTAAGGATGCTCGAATCATGTACAGAAAATATATAGAAAATAATTTCAAAATGATTCGTATTGATTCAAAGGATGGTATTAAAAGGATTCAAAGAAATGTGGAGGAATCCAAAGTAACAAAGGAAGACTTAGAAGATTTAAAAATTGATAAGTCAAAGCCTATTAAGATCATCAAGGAGAAATCCAAATGAAACTGAAAAAGAACATGCGACGTTTCGATCCACGTACTTGCACCGAATGTAAATCAGACATTCCCAGAGGTCAAAAGTATGGAAAGAAAACCAAATCAATTCCATACAAACAAACACTGATGACTGATTGTCCAAAGGAAGAAGTTCCTGACTGGGCATGGCAAACAGTTTACTTTAAACAGGAGTTCGACTTCTGTGAAAAATGTTGTATCAAAAAAGGATGGTTATCCAAATGAATCAAAAACAATTCGTTAAAGAAGTCATGGCCGTTGTATTCGGTAATGACTATAAATACATGTCCGATGAAGAAGTTTCTTACAAGCTGGCTCTCGGCATGATTAAACAAAAGTATGAACAGAAAAAAGTTTATTCAAGACGACCAAGTCTTAGAGAAACTCAGGCAATGCAAGCTTATAACAGGAGATATTGATGGATCTAACTAAGAAAGAAATGAGATTAGTTATCACAGCTTTAAATAAATTAAAAGAAGGCTGGGATGGTGTCAATGAAGAGTTTGCTGAAGATACAAAAATATTAATTTACAAATTTGAAAATTATCTCAATAGACCAGTAAACAATGGAAATTAATCTTATTCCTCTCAAAGCAATTGTGTACTTTGATCCACAGGATTATGTGCAGTATTGCGAAGATAATGGAACCAATCCTTCTCTCGATGGATTTGACAAGTATGTTTCAGAAGAAATGAAACAGAAAGGTTTTAAGAATCCACTTATTGAAAAAGATTGGTCAGGACATTATTCTTCTTACCTTATAAAAGATGAAGATGATTAGTACTATACAGCTGCAACGTATGTGTTGAGGCGGTAGTTGAACTCTCTCTTCTCTTTTTTAGTTGTGTTGTCTTTACCTGGTCGATAAGCAACACCACGATAAACAAGTTTAACCATAGTTTAGTATCGATTGTTACTAAATTATATTAATGGATTTACAGAAATAATGTAGTTCAACGTGTAACAATTGTTACATTTTCTTAGGGTACAGACTCTGAATTCTTTTCTGGCGTTTGTCTTCTAATTCTTGTTTGTCGTCAAACCAATTCACCGGCCACCTTTGCAGTTGTAGACAGTGTCTCATCTGCTTTGGTTGAGGTAACATTAGTATGTCTTGTATTAATGGTAATTTCATTATCTTTATTACTTCGTGTACTTATTAGTCTACCTTAATTCCAATATCCACAATAGTTCATGGCATAACACATGAAGATTTTAGATCTATTTGCTGGTATTGGTGGCTTCTCATACGCTGCTCACAAGCTCGTAGGAGGTTTCACCACTACACAGTTCGTAGAGATTGATCCCTATTGTCAATCTGTACTACGTAAAAATTTCCCAGACATTCCTATTCACGATGACATCAAAACCTTTACCGGAAAACCCGGACAGTTCCAAGTTATTACAGCTGGATTTCCATGCCAAGATTTATCCGTTGCTGGTAAACAACGAGGCATCGGAGAAGGCACAAGATCAGGACTCTTTTATGAAATCATTAGACTACTTGGGGAAATTCAACCTGAATTTGTCCTCTTTGAAAACGTTAGAAATCTCTTGTCTCACGAAGGCGGGACGACTTTCCAAGAAGTCCTCTTCCAAATTGCCAAAGCAGGGTATGATGCGGAATGGTCAATTATTTCGGCAAAAGATATGGGAGCCTGTCATCTCAGACAGCGACTCTGGATCCTTGCCTACCCCACTGGCAAGTACAAAAATAGAACAGAGAGTTCCATTCAAGCAGGGCGGGATGCCACTGTTGGCTTCAGTACTGCCGACTCCAACGACGATGGATCATCTTCCCCCAAGGGGATACGAGTCGATGGTCAAGCAGACTCAAGTACACAGGAAGGGCAGAACCAAACTAGCCAATCTAAGAGAAGCAGTAAATCCAAAAACAGTAGAACTGTTCAACGAACTGCAGAGTCTTCCAACTCCGACGAGCAGGGATTGGAAGGACGGATCTTACAAGTCGATCAAGAACTGCAAGAAGTGGGATCGTCTGCCCAGGAAGATACATCTAGTACTTCCAACTCCGACAGCTCACGAACACAAAGCCACAGCTCAGAACAGACCAAACCAATCTGGACAAATGCTTTCCTCTCTGGCGAGAAGAAACGAACTCTCGAACCAGACTGGCGACGATATGTTTCTGAACCCACACTTCGTAGAGGAGATGATGGGTTATCCAATCGGATGGCTCGTCTAAAAGCTTTGGGCAACAGTATTGTGCCTGATTGTGCAGCTGTTCCCTTACAACGTATCAAAGACCTGAGAAGTCTTTAAACTCATTCTTGTTTCAATTCAATTTAAACCTATGGAAAAAGAACATTGGGAGTATCTCTCTCACATAGTTTCATGTCAACAAAAACTGATTGAAAACAGTTTGATTATGAAATCAAAAACATCTGAATTAAGAAAGATCAATGTAATTCTTAAATACATTGACAACAATCTAGATGCTGGAGGTGCATTATGAAAACCTATCGACTCAAAATGATTCAAGAATACATTGAATCGTATGACATCAAAGCTAATTCTGAAAATGAAGCTGTTCAGAATTTTTATAATGCTGGAGATCTTCAACCTGATGATACAAAAGCAGGTGATTCCAAAGTAAAAAGTATTGAGGTGATTTCATGACTATTATGGGAGACACACTTAAGTTCTCATTAGAGAACGCTAAGTTAGACAAACGACTTATCTTTAATATTCCAGCAGGTTATACCTGTCCCAGAGCTGGAGTATGTCGTACCTTTGCTGACAAAGAAACTGGTAAGATCACTGACAATCCTACAGGATCTAGTGATTCTCCAAAGTATCGTTGCTATGCAGCAATGGCCGAGGCTATGCGTCCAAGTGTACGTAAAGCTAGATGGCACAATCAATATCTGATCAGACAAGTCAGAGACACAGCTAAAGATACAACCAAATCCTACATAGATATTGCAAACCTAATCTCTAAATCAATGGATGCTTATCCTCATAGAGATCTAATACGCATACATGAGTCAGGTGATTTCTGGTTTGAGTTCTACATGAAAGCTTGGATGCGTGTAGCAAGAGAACGATCTGAACAGAAGTTCTATGGCTATACCAAATGTCTTGATATCTGGTATCAACTTCGTAATGAGATCCCAGACAACTTCTATCTAACTGCATCCTATGGTGGTCAACTGGATCACATGTTGATCAAACACCCGGATGTATACAAACGTATCGCATATGTAGTGTATACCGAAGAGGAGGCTGAAAAGCTTGGCTTGGAAATCGATCATGATGATTCTCATTGCTTTGGTGACAAACCTTTTGCAATTCTTGTACATGGTAGTCAAGAAGCTGGATCAGATGCATCAAAAGCTATTGCTCAACGCAGAAAAGAAAAGAGGTTCACAGGTTACAACAAGAACACAAAGTAACAGAAACTATTGCCAAATTAGAACTTTAATTTATTATTTATCTATTGTGATTATCGGAACTATGGAATACGTAATCTCCACTGAGATTAATGATGTTCTTTACTGTATTAAAACAAATGCAGAAAAAGAAAAGTTTGAACTACAACCCATCTATGGGATTGCGGATTTTAGAAAGGCATTCGTATGCCCTAACCATTCCGTAGCGGTAATGTTTCAAAATTGGATTAATAAAAATGATCAATTCCTCGCTCGTCACAACCTCGAAGTTTGCCCTGCAGCCAAGTACCGATAAGGAATTATGGCTTGTATTTGATATAGAAACTAACGGATTATTTGACGACGTTACAGATACTTTTTGTGTCGTTTGTCATGACTTAATTAACAATCAAACTCACAAATTTAAACCAGATCAAGTTAATCAAGCACTTCAATTGTTATCAAAAGCTGATGTTTTAATCGGTCATAATATATTATTTTATGATCTTCCAGTATTAAATAAGCTTTATAAAATAACATTTAGTGCAAGAATAATTGATACTTTAGTATGCACAAGATTGATCTGGCCAAAGGAGGTACTCTATGACCTAGACGATGAGTTGTATCAACAAGTTCCAATTGCTTTAAAAGGATCCGCATCTTTAAAAGCTTGGGGTTATCGTTTATCTAATCACAAAATAGATTTCAAAGATTTTTCCGAATATTCACAGGAGATGTTGGACTATTGTGTCCAAGATGTCATGGTGACGTGTAATCTTTTGAAATATATTATTAAACAAAATTATTCACAACCTGCATTAAAGTTAGAACATGAGTTTGCTATCTTCATTCAAAAACAAATTCGAGAAGGAATTCCATTTGATATTGATGCAGCTCTTGATCTTGTGGATGTTCTCCGAACAAAACAAACACGACTGGAAGAACAACTACAACAAATCTTTCCACCCATAAGACACTCGGATTGGTTTACCCCAAAGGTAAACAACAAGACGAGGGGGTATGTGAAAGGTGTTCCATTTGAGAAAATACGTTATGAACGATTCAATCCGGGATCACGTCAACAGATTACAGAACGTCTACAACAAAAGTATGGATGGACTCCAGAAAGAACAACTGAAAAAGGAAATCCAATACTTGACGATGAAATACTTGGGAAACTCCCATACCCCGAAGCCTCAACATTAGCAGAGTACATGCTAATCAAGAAAAGATTAGGACAGATAAGTGAAGGTAATAATGCATGGCTAAAGTTAGTCAACAATGATACAGGCAGAATGCATGGAAATGTAATCACCAATGGGTGTATTACTGCCAGGTGTTCCCATAAATCTCCCAACCTTGGGCAGGTAGTTGCATCTTATTCCCCATATGGAAAAGAATGTAGATCTTTATTTCATGCACCATATGACTGGGATCAGATTGGTGTAGATGCAAAGGCTCTCGAACTACGCTGTCTCGCTGGCTATTTAGCCTATTGGGATGATGGTGAATATGCAGCACTGGTTGTTAATCCAGAAGTAGACATACATACATATAATCAGGAACAGTTTGGCGTCCCCACAAGGGACATAGCCAAACGTTTACTTTATGGCATGTTGTATGGTTGCGGTGCTGCTAAGGCTGGAACTATCATTGATCCAAATGAAAAAGATCCAGAGAAACTAAAAACTATGGGCAGAGATGCTATCAATAGTTTCTTAGTAGGTGTACCAGCTCTTAGAAAACTTAAACAACAAGTAGAAGAAACCATAGCAGAACGTGGTTATCTACTTGGTTTAGATAAGAGAGCACTTCATTGTCGATCTGCTTTCAAAGGTTTAAATGTATTGCTTCAATCTGCTGGAGCATTATTAATGAAACAAGTTGTTATCAACATCAATCAAAACATTGCATCCAATCTAAATCTTGACTATGGTTTGGATTGGTATCAGATGTTAATGATACATGATGAGGTTCAACTTGCATGTAAACCAGAACATACAAAAGCCATACAGAAAGAATCATTAGATGCTTTCCCTCAGGCTCAGGAGTTCTTTGGTTTTAAATGTAAGATCGAAGGTGATTCCAAAGTAGGAAGTAACTGGGCTGAAACTCATTAACATACGTCCTAAACATGACGTTAAAAGGTTTTATCCTCGGCATGATATAAAACTACCCTAAACGTCACATTCTAAAAATCATGATTCCAACAGGAAACTTTAAAATCTTTTTACTTTCAGAACCTAAAAAGGATGGAAGTAATACTACTTGCATAGTGGGCATCCCTGCTTCAAGAAAGAAGGCTGCACCATTACAACTGCAACTCACTGGTTATTCCAAGTTAATGCAAGAGACAATAAAGAATGCAAAACAAGGTGATGCATTTCTTTTGTCTAATACACGAGTCAGACATGATGCTGATGGTGAAAGAACTACACCAGAAGGTAAAGTTCAAAAGACCTACTCTTATACATTGCATGGAGGTTTACTAACTTCTGTGCCAAAAGAGCCGGAAGCTTTTCCTAATATCAACCAGATATATTTATTTGGATGGTGTGGATTTGATCCAACAGAGAAAGATCTAGTTGAAATTACTCCTAGCTTACTTAAAGCAAGACAGAGTGTATCTGTTCTAATGGGTAAAGATGATTTCAATAGTCATACGATTGAACAACTAAGCAATGTAGATGATGCTTACAACGCTGCTGTTCAGTTAAATAAATGGGCTAAGAAAAGAAAAGAGATCTGCGTTAGAGGATCTTTAGCTACAACTAAGTTCACTACTAAACAGGGTGTTCCTGTAACTAAAACTGTTATCGAAGTAGATGACTTTAAACTAGCTGTAGATCAAAACAGGAGAAACACTCAATCTAACAACGATACTTTCCACCAAGAAGAAAGTATCGGTGACGCTTGGGCTGAACCAAAAGCTAAAACAAGATCTGTTACTCCTATCGGTGATGCCTTAGGCAGTCTACCAGGTCAATGGGATAGCTCCCCTCAGGTTCCTTCCAATACTGGGAAAAGTGAAATTCCTTTTTAACTAATCTCTAATTCATTTTATTAACCTCATGAAAATTAAAGAAACAATGGCTAACGAAACATCCACAGAAATGACTAAGAAAGACTTTCAGTTCTTTCTAACTAAAGAAGCTGGTGCCACTGATGGTTACTCAAAGTTTGTAACTCTGCAACCAGTTAACAAATCAGATAAGGCTGGTTACTTTGTTCAGATGGATCAGTTATCTAAGATTGATTGGACTGCAAAGATAGATGATTTTGATGCTAACACCGTTACTTGGAATTATCTCCATACCTTTGGTACTAAAAAAGACATAAAGAGTTATAGACCTAACATTCCGGGTTTACTTTTTAATAAACCAAAAATACAAATCGTTTTAAGATCTCCCTTATTGGTGAGAGAAAAATACGGTATTGGTTCTGGTCTAAGACAAATCATCGGAACTTTTAATGACCCCGAAGTCAAGAAAAAGTTTGATGATGATAAAGGTCAGATTGCAGCGGCATCTATTACTAACTCTCATTACAGTTCTAAGTATGAAGTTGTAACTAAGTATCTTGTTTACATCCTTGATATGAACAACCGAAGGTGTCATAAGACTCCAATGGTTTTAATTATGAAAGGATTAAATGGAGTTAATTTCGCTGATAGGTTGAAAGACTTTGAAAAAGATATGACTGACTGTTTAAAAACTGTAACTGGAGATAGTACTCCATACAAGATGAACGAGAAGTTCTTCGGTACTTGTATCTTTGAACCTGATCTTATTTACTCAAGAGAAGGTGTTAATGATACACAAGTTGTATGGATTGATAGTTACACCAAACCAATCTATAACAATGCTGAAGAAGCATTAATGTGGATGAATCAGTTATCTATACCAGCAGAGGATCGAGCCTCTACTTGGGAAGATCAAGGTGCATTTGATGACTACATTAATATGCACTCTTTGATGGAACAGAAAGACACTGATGGTGCTTATGGTTTAGCTCCAGGTGTTGAAGTTAAACCAAGTGACAGAGCAGCAGCATTACCAAGTGCTGATGCGGTTACTGCAGAAGTAGTTGCTACTGGCGAAGACGCTAGGTTGTAATTAATTCTTAATAAAGGGGCGGTTTGCATTACGTGAATCGCCTCCTTTTTTATGCTAAAATTTAAATCCTGACAGGTTTTCTGTTAGTTCAATTCAATTTAAAATGACCAATTTAACTTCCACTAAGCTCAATGAAGCTCAGGAAATGATTTATACCATTTCCAATGTCTGTCGTGCTTACCCAGACTATGAAAACAGAAACCTAACTAAGATTAGTAAACGTGATGATGGCAAACTAATTATCACTGATGAAGATGGTAAGAACTTTATCGAAGATGCAAAGCCTGTACAAGATGCTTTCATAAAATTTACTAATCGTACACCTCACTTCTTTAAATATCTCAATCCTAATTATGGAGGTAAAGTTTATTTCAAAGATGGTGCATACATGTTATGCAAAGGTGATTACAAGTTTGGTTATGCAAACCAGAGAAACAAAAACATAGAAGGACTACAACGTAGATTTGTAGAAGGTATGTCCAAACTAAGGGAAAATCAACCTTATGCACAACCTTCTGATCTGGCTCAGATATTACAACGTACCTCCAGTAAATACTCATCAGTACCAGAAGAGTTTAGACAACCACCACTAGGTTATGTTGTATATCCAAATGGTTTGCCTGAATTACCAAAACATCAACAGATAAAAATACAGAATCTATTTGATATAGAAGATGAGACAGATGAGATAGATATAAAAGAAATAAAAGATAAGGAAGATAAACCAAAGAAGATGAAGACTCCTTATTGTTATTGTCCTTCATATCAACGACAGTTGAGATGCAAGTCATTACTTAAGGATGAGATCGAAGGATATCAGATTGGTTGTAAACATATATCTTGGATTCAAAAATTTGATGAATTTCTTGGAAGAAAGAGTACACTTGAAAAGGATTTGGAGAAGAAGGATTCTTTCATCAGCAAAGTTGTTGTATGGGGATACTTTCCTCCCACTGATCCAAAAGGTCAAGGTATTTTCAGAGTCTTCTATTCTAATAAGGGCATCAATGCTCCCAAGAAAGATTGGAAAGAACTCGTAGAAAATGACAAACCTTACACCGTACATGATGTGTGGAATCTATTTCACCGCATGCTGTCAAAAGAATATGTTCCATACTGTGGACATCAATCTAATGGCGTACCAATCAACCAAGCTCTCAAAGAGGTATTCACATGTCAGTAAAGACAAATCAATCCATTGTTAATCAATTGGTTCCAACACTCAGTTCAGATTCAATAGATGGTAGTGGTTGCACACTACTGCTTGATCTACCAAAAGATGTTTATTGGAAAATTGTAGAAGTATCTGCAAAAGAACAGAAGCATCCAGATGAAAAGACAGCCGAATGGCTTACTGAAAAAATTCAGAAGCTTATACAGGCTGAAACTCCAGCTGTTAAAAAGAGAGGTCGACCAAAGGCTTCCTAGCTTTCCGTCCTGGACATGACGTTAAAAGGTCTATGTTCAATTATCAACTCACAAATTATGTTCAGAGCAATTCTTAACTTCGCAGTCGAATTCGCAATCGGATTCTTTGCAACTGCAGCATCAATGCTACTAGGTAGTTTTGTAGCTGTTTAATCGTAAATTTATCAACTTAAAATCATGACAACTTTAATTAGAAAAGATCTAAATGATTTATCTATTGTCAGCCTAATGGATGTAGAACGTGCAATCGCTCTATCTGACAATCTAATAGATGAAGATCCCTCTATTGTTTTACAGGCACAAGAGGAATTACTTGCCGTTATAGGTAAGAGAAATAAGAAGATAGATGGGATCGAATGGGCACGTCAAGAAGCCCAGAGAGACCTAGAGTGGATTACTTCTCAAGAAGAAGAGTGTAAAAAGACTAAGAAAAGATTAAAATCTAAACTCGAAAGTCTTAAAAATCTACTTAAATTCTTAGCAAACTACTCTGGTAGTAACGAGATAAAAGGCAGTGTATGGCACTGGACTCTAGCTGATGTGAAGAAAAGGAAGGTAGAGGTTAACACCGATACAATGGAGACTTGGGATGATGAAACAAAAGAGAAATTCCTTATAATAAAAGTAGTGGAGACAACTGAGCATACTCAGATAAAAACTCCCTCAGGTAAAGTCCTCCAAGATACCCAGTCTTCCAAACCACTCAAGGTCACACATGAACCCAATATAGAAGCCTTGCTACAGGCAGCTATCAACTCAGAACAATTACCAGATGGAGTCAAAATCTACCATGATTACAGAGTCAATAAACCAAAACTCATTGCACCTGCCAAGAAACCCTTGGCGGCATCGACATCCAGCCTTACAAAGTAGTTTCTTCAGTAAGATAGATCCTCCTAAAGACCTTAAAGATGCTCAACATCTTTATAAGGTCTGTCAGCAGACAGTCATTGACTATGATGATCAAATAAAAATATTAGATCTCAAAGTTAAAGAGAAGGAAGCTGCACTGGTGGATTGTCCTTACTTTGAAGAACAGCTCAAAAAGATGAGAGGTCAGATGATAACTCTTATGGAAAGTAGAAGATACTATCGTAATAAGGGTTTAGCGTATGAGTACTATATAGACAAAACTAATCTGGTATAGGATATTAGAAATAGCAGTTCCAGAGGTTTACCATGAGTGAAGCAGACAAAAGTAGAGATCCAGCATCTTTATTTAGACTATTGGCTAGTTTCACCAATGATGGTACTCCTTTGGAAGCTTTACTTGGTAGTAAGGTTGAATGGGGTGTAACTGTATTAACTGCTGGGATGCTCGCTAATGAGAACCTAGCAGCTAGTACTAGCCCAGAAGATATGGTGGATGGTGCAATCAATTACTATAACTTGATACAGGAAAGACTTGCTTATTACAGGTCTAACCAGGTGCATTCACTGGAAAAAATGATGGACAAATAGTTTATGAGTGGCGACTTTGAGCTACAAGATGAGCCTATTCTTTTTTACTCTGATGAGATGACAGCTACAAAGCTAATCGCTTTGAGACATAGAGGTATCAAGCTTCATCTTTACAGTCGAGTAATAAACAAATTAAATAAATTAGTAGATTTAGAATAGTAATTAAACATATTAAACCATATTATGGCGAATAACGAGGTAGGTATCCCCGGTGGTCCAAATTTCGGCCAGCCTGTAGAGGGATCCACAACTGGAAGTAATACCTCTGGTGATTTTGATATCAGTAGATTCCAACAACTCTTAGACAAATTGGAAGCATCCAAAAAGCGTCAGCAGAGACAAAGATCAGTAGAAGGACGTAGAGACATCTTCGCTCAAGGTCTTGCTGGCATGATGAGCAATTTCTAAGTACT
>JAOWAW010116365.1:0-13008 GCA_028565695.1 Nicola tetela
AGAAGAAGAAGAAGAAGAAGAAGAAGAAGAAGAAGAAGAAGAACATTATGATGATGGTAATGAAGATAAACCTAAATAAATAAGTAAATAAATTAATAAATAATTAAAGAAAGAAAGCAAGAGAGTATATATAAAAGAAAAACTAAAAAAAGAGGAGGAGAAGAATAAGAAAATTATAGGAAAAAGCGAAGATTATTGTAAATTAATCTCAAATGATCTATGAACAATAAAAGGAAAAATCACTCCTCCAGAAAGTTCAGCTCATGTACATGAAGGCACGGTTGAGTAACTTTCCTTGCCATGCTTAAAGGGAAGATTTGTCAAGCACTTCGATACACAAGTCCTTTTTTGCCTTGCTTTTCAACTGAGTCCTCCTTTCTTTCAGATGTACCCAATCAAAAATACTAATGCTTATCTTGGCATTGTTAGTACTGCATTCACCTGCAGTGGGAGAGTGAGCTGCTCTTCCTGTTTGACTGTAAGTACCATGGTCTCTTCTTTGTAACTCTTCTCAAGAGCTCCTTTGTCTTCTGTTTTCTTCCCCTTATCTTCCTTGACCTTAAATCGTCCTTGATCTTAAATATTCTGTTATATTCTGTTATTGTGCCTTGTTTGCAGTTTCTATCAGTCCTATGCAGAAACACTGAACCTTTGTTGTTATGTACTGAATCTCCTGTCTTCTGAAACGTTGCAGGCGAATGATTTCAGTAAATGCAGTAGTACTCCAAAAGGTGCGGCCTGCACGTGCCCATGTTGGATGGACTTGGAATACAACTCCTGCACCAACAACTACTCAGTATCTAGCCAAAGATAATACGTCTCAAACACAACAACGAACTTCTGAAACAGCTAACTTCTGTGTGGCGAGCAGGAGTTTCGGGTAAACCCTTTTTGGTGCCAACAGAATGTGAGAAGTGTGAGCATGCAAGCGTTTTGGACACTGAGCCACACCTAGCAAGCCTTCCTCCACCTCTTCTGGGCCTTGTAGTATAAACACTTTGCAATTGATATGTTGGGTTTTCAAGTGCAGTCTTCTTCTCCTTGCGGATTTCTTCTCACCATCTGTTGATATCTTTTCTCCATTTGGTGTTTCAGCCATGATGTGTGCCCTCCGGAGGTCTTCTCCATCCCTGTGTCTGCACGAAAGGCAGACACCACGAAAAACCTCGAACCCTGCTTTGATGGAAAATGCTCAAGCATAAAATCGTACTTGTAAGAGTTTCCAAGGCAATATGTGATGAATGGTTGATTGAGAAACTTTTGATGCTATTTTGAAGATCCTTAACAAATAGTCACACTTGAAAAGGTGGTGTTTTTTTTCCAAAATTGAACATCAACAAAGTAATCTTAAGCAACTGTTCTCTCTTAGCACCACCATAAGGTTTCTGAGCAATTATGTTTCAGCTCAGTTGCCACAGTGTTAATCTGGTTTATTCCTGTTGGAGAGAAGATTGCGTATTATATGGCTGAGTAGTGTGCATTTTGGAGTACATGTTGGCGGTACGTGTTTCCTATTTGAGAGGTGTGGTTGAGGTGTTGTGATACAGTTAATGATGTGTTAGGTAAACCAAGAATTCAAGATAGCATGTGGAGATGTGATTACTGAAATCTATTTTAGTAAATCAAGCCAGGTTGTGCTTAGCTTTAACACCCTTGTGTCTGTTCATGCTTGGTTTCTGTCAAGAGATCCATCAGGTTTCTTTGATGCCTCTGGGTTTGTGTTGTCTTGAGCATTGTCATTCTAAAACCTTATGCTGGTGCTAAGAGAGAACCGTTGCTTAACGTATGAATTCCAAACAAGAGCGTACCCAATCAACAAAGTGATCTCTTCTTCTCACACCTCATTCAGTAGTTGGTAACTTTTGTGGTGAGTTGAAATCAGAAGACAGGAGTGCCTGATGACCTGCTTTGTCACCGGTGTCATCGTTTTTCTCTATTTCACAGATGTGAGGTATAAAGCTGTGGGCAGTTTCCTCGGTCATGATAAGAGCGGAAACCTCAGCTATGATAATTTCGCTGTAACGATCATATCAAGAGCAAAGACACGCATGTACTACACAAGACGCACAAGTATACAGTACGCAGACTTTCTTTGACAGTAACTTATTACAACTTGGCAAGACTGCTAGTGTTGCATTTTCAGCGACTTCGAGGCATCAGAATGCAAAACATGAGGCTGTCAAAATGGTTGTGTGTAATAGTAGTCCATTTCTTATTCAAAATTTGTGTGTTCCTTGTGCTTGAGAGCCTAAAGGAGGCTGTAGGTTAGGTCACAGAGCCCGGAGAGAACTCCAAGCTATGCACTTCCTAGTACACAATATTTCAGTAGTAGTTCAGGTTCACCTTGTAACCTCAACTGCATATAGATTATGCCAGCAGGTTTCATGTATTTTTGATTGATGTTTCTGCAGCCAGTCAAAGGTGGCCTCGATCTGTAACGCTCCTCTGTACCATCCATGTCTGGCACATGGCCTTCCACGCATGAACATGTGGGACTTGTCAGTCTGGGCCATTCTGTACCCTTTGCTAATCAGCATAAAATTGTATGTGTAAGTGTTCCCAAGGCAACACATGATGACTCACTATTGCCGGTGAGTCTGTGGTGCGATAGTAAGTTTTTCCTATTATTATCGTGTGATATCCCATGATTAATCCTAACATCTCTGCTCGTACTAATGTCTTTCATTTCTTCTCTTGATTCTTTTTGTGTAGAACGTGTGATGCCACTGTTGGCTGTAGTTGGTGTGTACAGACTGCCTTGCACACTGAACTGGAAATACCGTACTGTGCGACAGATCTGACATGCTTTGCTGGGATTCAAGGAAAGTGTAATCCTGGAAGAGACTGCAAAAGCCAGGGTAGGTATGCATCGCACATAAGGGAAAGAGAGGGGACGAGAAGAGGGGAGGAGAGGGAAAAACTTCATTGTGTGTTTGATTTTTGTACCTGTAACTCACCTGAGCATTTGGAAGAGCAATGATGACCTTGACTGTGCTACTCTATGAATGAGCATTTGGAAGAGCAATGATGACCTTGACTATGCTACTCTGTCAATGAGCTGAACTCAAAAGCTAATCATCATATGTATAACTATTATTATATTATTAAAAATTGGTCAGGAAACACTCACAATTACCTACCACAACTGCAGGGTACAGAAATTAGAAGGCATTCTAGCAAGTAATTTCTAGATCTGGTCCTTAGTGGTCTCTGGGGTATCTGTAATAGGACCCTGCCTGCAATAGAAACTGCCCAGACGGAGAGCATTACCATTTTACTCCAGAACAACATCATTCATGTCCATCTATTGCTGCCTTTTACTTGGCAAGGGAAACAGTGTTCCATTGGAGCTCTTCAGCTCATCTTCCAAGTTTGGCAAAGCGCTGCTGTCTCAGACATTTTTTTCAGAGCGAAATATTTCAAGAAAGCTCAAAAATGGAAGAATATTTTCCTGTGAGGTTCTTGTTTTGTCATTTTTCTGTTTCTACAGAAAATTTCAATAAAAACTCGTCGGGTCTTTCTGCTGGAATTTATGTCGCGATAACAGTCTAGGTAATTTTTGGGGTAATTTTCATGTTCGCTGTCATTTATGTCACTTGGAAAAAAGGAATCCTATCACAGGTGACTAGAGAGGTGCAAAAAGCAAAGTCAGGAAGCAGTGTGTCTCCAATGATGCCTGAAACCCTACGGCCGGTAGAACCAAACTCTCCTCCATTGGAACTGCTGTTGACACCACCACATGATTACAACACTGCTTTCTGGGGCAATCCATGACAAGAATGTGAATTAGACTCCTATGTACAACACAGCTGGTACTGAGTTACATAGTGCAGCTCTGTGATGGATGGTAACTTTTAATTTTTCGTCTGCTTCTATTTTGCCCTGATTTTAAAGCCATGCAATGTAATATCTATCTCAATTTTCTCTTAGTGTTAGACCATTGAAATCTTCATCCATCACAACAGACATTTCAACAAAGACTCTTTCATCAAGGCTTGGCCATGACATGGCACTGTCTCACCCACAAGTATGGGACTATCACCTCACTGTTAAATCTGAACATTCTAACCTTCTCTTTTTGTGTCACTTAAGTTTTGATACCTGATGAAGGGCTTCACAGCTAAGCCTGAAACGTCGTTTAGTTTTGTGTCCATATCCTTAATAAAGAGTCTCTGTTGAAATCTCAATTTTCTCTGTTGTGTGACAATTGCCATCTTGACTCAAGGAAATGCCTAGATTCATGGCTGTCTATCATGAGTGAATGTTTGTTGTGGTGAAGAATTGATGAGTCATTTTCAGAACAGGAGAGAGGAGGAACAAGAGAGAGAAAGTTTCAGAGAGGGACAGATATAGAGTGAAAAATAAAGGAAGAGGCAAGGAAGCAATGATGGAAAGAGAAACTGATAGAGGGTAAGACAAAGAGAAAGATCAAGAGAAAAAGCGAGGAACAGAAAGAGCTAGAGAGAAATAGAGTTACAGAGATCCTGTGTAATAGTCAGGCAAAGAAATTGCATTTTGGAATTTTCTATTAGGAAAATGTGAGAAAATGTGCCAGGCTGCTTCCAGTCTGACCATCCTCAGCCAGCTTTAGTATCACTTGCATCAGTTACTGTGTTGAACAGTTGCACATGTTTCTGTTCAGGGAAGCAGATGAGAGCAAGTCTATCCTTGAAATAAAATGATTATGAGCAGGTGGGTTAAACTGATTCCAGCAATATTTTCAATCAGATGAACAATTTTTTGATCTCTAACTAAAGACTTGCCTTGCACTTTCCTTTTGGATCAATACAACGAAGAAAGTGGGCCCAATTCGTGAGATAAAGGGTCATAAATTAAACTTTTGTGCAATTTTTTTTTTAAATTTTCATACTATTTGATTAATCCTGGCCTCGTAGTCACAACATGATAAGAAGATCTTTCTAAACATACTGGTTAGGAGAAGATTTCTTCATGAGACGTTAAACCAGAAATGCCTTTGGCTTCATCGGTTATAAAACGCATGTGAGTAGCTAAAGCTAGGATGCTTCTGCTGTTGTGTTTTAAGGGTTAGTGCACACAAGCTGGTGTGAAACGGAACAATATCATAATCTCGTTTGTATATACATTTTGGTTCTTGAATCATGGCGTACTTCTCTGAAGGATCCAACAAAATAGAATGCCAACTGCCTGATAGTGATCTGTCTGAATTTTGCTTCCGAACATCCACACATACACACAGACATTATCTCTAGCTATTCTCTCTCTCCCTCACTAAAATTCTAAATTAATTGAACTGTCCTCATCAAAGTCTTACCATCAGAGAATCAATGACACTGAACAAACCTTAAATCACACAGATTCTAGAAAGGCAATGTACAGTATGTTGTACAATTCTCTAATTTAGCATAATTCCAGGACTGCTTTAGCATGCTCACGCGGTAGCCATTCTTATAAAAGAAAAGAGTAATAGAAACTTCACATTACTTTTCACAAGGACTAAAGCTTACAGCGAATTTGAAAACTAAGCTGAGTGATGGTGGACATAGCTCCTTTGTGAGCTCATTGGTGTCTGTTATTCAAGGCAATTATGTTAGTCGTGTTGAAGGTAAGCACTAGAACAGTTTGGTTATAAATCTGATCCATGTTATTGTGCTAACACTTGGAGACAGCGGCTCAACCATCTGCATCAAGTCTCCAGACCCCAACGTATGGTCTGCATTCTCCTACAAAGTCAGTTCCTGTTCCTCCTTATAAAAACCTTTCACTCTGTCCGCTTGAAACAAAATTGTCTCACCTCTCCTCAGACCATCCCCAGATAACACCCAAATTCCCCCCTGCGCCCATCTCCGACAAATGAAAATGAAAATTAAACAAGATCTTCACGAACAACTCACATTTCACCACAACAAACTTAAAGCCCTCCTCATACAAGCATCATTCCTTAATTTTCTTCATCTAGAAAACATCGACGCTACATGGAAATCCTACATCTGTTCTCTTCCAAAAACCTTAATTTCTTTCATCCTCCGATTTTCTATTAACTGCCTACTTACTCTTGCCTCACTAAAACGCATGCACACACGTTCATCCTCCCGTTGTCCCCATTGTCAAAACCATCAGACCCTTCACCAGATCCTTAATCACTGCCCCTTCTTCTTCAGCAAGGCCGTTACACCTGGTGCCACAACTCTGCCCTGAAACACCTGGTACTTTCTATCTCAGCTTGCAAAAACACCGATCATTCCCCACAAATCTATGCTGATCTCCCTGACCACTTATCCCCTTCTGGATCCGCCATCCCTCCAGACACCATCACAACCCCACTACGACCTGATCTTGTGCTAACCTTTCCAAACAACCACATTCTCCTTATCGAACTCACCATTCCCTTTGAAACGAACATCCCTTCAGCCCATGCACGCAAATCTGACCGTTATGCCCCGCTTGTACAAGATCTTATGAATGCTTCCTAGATCCCCAAGATTGTGCCGCTAGAAATCGGCTCACGTGATTTCATCTCCCGCCCAAATTTTGATTACCAATCCTTTATCCTCCAACCCAAATTTTCTATTCACGCCAAAAGATCTCCGCACTGACCTCTCCCAACTTGCTTTCGAGCTCGGTTCCTACACAATCTCCCCTCCCCCTCCCGATCTGAGCCCTCTTGATCAACACCACCACTCCAACTCCTCGCTCTACTTGGTCCGATTTATTTTTGTTTGCGACAACGCCCAGTAGGGGAGACGTCGTTTTTTTCCTTTCATGTACTCAGTAGGCCATATCCCTCTCTTTGTATTTATGTCTTCTCTCCTTTTATGCTATCTTGTTATACAGACTTGTCGAGTAGTGAGTGGTCGGCAAATGCACGCTCATAGTATTCTATTTTCCTCACTATTAAACTGTACGCTGCACATCTCTACATAACCTTGTACGTCCATTTTGCTTTTCCGCTCTCTTAGACATATCCGAGGTGGGTGCCTGGGGCAACTCTTTAATATCTTTAATAGAGACTATATAACATAGGCTGGCGAGGGGCGTAAAATGCACCAAGGGATAAGTCAGCAAGTAGCTATTGATAAAATTAGCTGATTTATTTAGGGCGATAAGGATTGAGCAGTGTTAAGGAGACTGCAGAAAAAATGCTAAAATTATAATTTTATGCTTTTGGGGCTAAAAAATTCCCCAAAATGGAGAAAAATTTCAGTACGGTAACAACATACCCAACAGGTAAGTGGTGACCAACCACTGCCGGTGACTATTTAACCCTTTCCAGGCCAGGCTTTTTTTTAGCTCCAAAGTCCAGGGGGCACATTGTGCCCCCCCCCCCCCACGAAAAATCAAGTTTAGTCTGTTCTGAGGCAACGAACCTAGGTTTTTCTGAAAGCTTATCAAGATCAGACGGCATCCGAGCAAAACTTGTTGCCATGGTGATGTTGTAGGACGATTTAAGGTAGATGAAATCACTTTATGATTAGAACACTAGTTTCGGGCATTGTGTGTGTGAACATAGAATATTCTAGTATTTTCTTCAGAAGAAAGCAGCAAGAACAGCCTTTTATGCTTCATTGAACAACTTTTGTATGTTCTGGGAGAGAACATGCAGAAATCTCATCAAACCTCCTGGAACTTCATTCAGAAGTCCGCATACGTTTACGTAAACAAGATTTCATAGGTTGCTATGGCAACCTGAAGTGTAACCAGATGGTCCAAAATGCCTTTTCAAAGGGGCAAATACATATGGGGAAAAGTCAGAGAGTACCAACATTGATTTCGAACTTGCTTAAGAAATACACCACGACTTTAAACAGGTGGGGGTACAATGTGCCCCTTGGCCTGGATAGGGTTAAACATCTATGATATCAGGCCAAGACCATGTTAGAGCGTGAGCTGTATGACAGAGTTACGGTTTGTTTGGCCTAATGAACTTAACGCTTCAGGTCGCAAACTGTCTACATGAAGGCTGCAAATGACGACCTAAACAGTGCAGGCAACATCGCCATCTGGAAATGATGCGATCCTTGATTCCCACCAGAGCTCTGTGCGACTCTGTGAAGTTTATATAGATCTACATACGGCTGAGATCAGAAAGAGAACCTTCTTCTTCACTCGCATAGACATAAACCCAGGAATAGCGGAAACATTAACACTGGAAGATTTTGTTTTATGAGTTTTTGATAGAGGGGATTCTAAAATAGCACGCAGTACTCTACCAGCGGGCAGTGATTCAGCATGCATTCATTTCTTGTGACAAATTTGTTACCCTGTATAATCAATGTCTTGTCGTCACTGTTAGCAATCAGTAGCGCCAGTAGAGACGTGTTATCCAACACCACCTAAACACCTGCCGCTAGGGCATTTTAGCATTAGAATCAGGGCAGTGCTGTATCTTTCTTATCTGCTGAATGAAGAAAGCTTGGGTCGAAGTGGTGGTGAACCTCGCGGTAGAAACTTAAAATGACGACGAAGAACACGGGAGCGACAATTGTGCCGCAGATCTCCCCTGGTAAGACTGAAAAGAAGAGGCAACGGTACGAGAGAGGGAGGCTTGGCAACTGCATTGGAGCGACTCTGCAACGGTAGCAACACTCAAAGAGCAACCCCGCAGAATATAGCCCCGCACTTTTTCGAGGATGCTTGGGTACAACAGGATTAGCAATATTCGACGGATTTCAATTCCAACAGAAATATACCGCAACGACGTAGACGTTACTACACGAGTGCTTCCTCGGCAAAACGAATGGTATGTACAAGAGATTCAAGTTTCCTTCAAAGAATGAAAAAGAAGCGGAGCCAAAGCCAATATGTACGCTGATCTACTCCGCTTAGCGAGAAATTGTCGTGGACTCTCACCTCTGCTTTTCACATCCAGCCTGACTAGGACTTCGCTATAGACGCTTTAATTTGTTTTCGCGCTTCGTTGCGCAGTAGTTTGTTGACTCAAGGAGTTTGCTAACTTCGCAGGTCCAATTCCAGTGGAACTTCTGAATTACTGTCCAAGTGACGTTGGCACAAATTAAATTGGCCGGCCTTTAATCTTCAGGTTGCCCGACCTGCGCTCTGACCGAACTAACTGTGGATCTAGGTGCGATTGTCAAACAACGTGAATAGCAGTACCTCATCTTTTACACCTCCGCGCTCAGGAACCCTCTCGGCACCACCATTGTGTCTACTTGTACCTTCTACTAACTTCGATCAGACTAATTTAAATAACGGGAAGATGTGCGTCTGTGTATGTGTCTGTAGCACTGGTAGCCCTGCTAGTAATTAATGAATCCATAAATGCAACTTGACACACGTCAAAAGCGGCTTCTGCGTGTTCGACCAAGGAACTTGGTGATGGGCGCAACTCGTGCGCGGAGTGTGGGTGCTTTATTGAGATTTGCCTTCTTCGCGATCGCTAGGGACATCTTCTGCAAAGAAATGAGTAAAATGTCCTGTTGGCGAAGCGCCTTGGCTTGCCTTCTCCTTCAAACAGTCACCGTTTCGGCAGCGTCGAATCGCCTCCGGCCGAATCCTACACGATATAGGTCAGGGCATGCAACGTTGTGCCTGGGTCGCCCGCATCACGTACAATAAGCTCCTGAGGAGCTCCTGTCTGTCAGTTTTAAGACTTCTCACAACAGGAAGTGTTTCACACGTAATTGGCGTGCCGACACTACAAATCACTAGTCTAGTACTACAGCTGTCAGAGGTTTTGAACTGCTAAAAACCTAAAACCTAATAATTTGCTCTGAAAGTGGGTGGACAACAAAGACTATCGATTGTTTAGAACAGAATTGAGACGGTATGTTCTAGAGAAGGGGAACACAGTCAGAGCAAAGAGTTAGAGTAGCAGATGAACAGTTTGGCATTAAAGGGCCATTCAGCCCAGAGATCAAAATTTCCCCAGATCGTCTTCTTCCCTTCGGAAATTCTCTGCGTGAAGCATCGGGAGCTAGAGCTTCCGCCCTTCGCTGATTGACCAAATGGAGCTACATAATCGCGCCCACGCCTGCGCGTAAGTAGTCCCAAGCACCCTGCTGTGCTTCTCCATGTACATCTACTTGCATGCAGACCTGTGTACAATACCTATGCTCACAAACTCCAGTTCAACCGGGCAGGAAGAGGACACTTGTGCGGCTCCCTGCTTGAAGTTTAGTTATGGCAGCAGGGACAGCAAGCTTTCAAGATGTGAACTTGAGCTGGACTACAACAGTCATTGGGAAAATGGTGGCTTCTTTCTTTCAATTCGGACTGGAGCAAATCAACATTCGGAATTGTACATAGATCTGTACAGTAGTAAATGTACACGGCCGATAAGCACAGCTAGACGCAGGGCGTTTGGGACTAACCTACGTCAGAGGCGTGGGGTCAAATATGCAGTTCCCATCAGTCGATCAGCGAAATGCAACAGCTCCAGCTCCCGCTTCTTTGCGCAGAGACTTTCCGCAGGAAAGAAGATGATATGGCAAAATTTTGAGTTTGGGGTTGATTTGCCCTTTAAAATTAGATAAATTCTTTGGATTGCGGTGTGTACTAGTAAACGCATGCGCCGTGATTGCCCATTCTGGGGTGGTCCTTATAAGGGAAGTAATGGAAACAGAGCGACAGAGAGATTGGAAAAGGTGGAGAAAAAGGAGTTCGTGCGTCGTGCATATTCGGGTCTGATCACGATCGTCATTTGTCAATTATCATTAAAGTTCAACTGTACAATAATTTCTGGGAAACCTTTACGTTTCTTCATCACACACCCATCATGACACGACTTGGCGAGTACCGAAAGCTATTTGTCGATGAAATGAAGAAAAACGATCGGGACAGCCCTTCTTCTTTCTTGAATAGTCTCGTGTGTGGTATGATTCCTCAACTTCGAGTTTGATAGCCTTTTGAGGATTTAGGAAAATGTAGGTCAACATTTTACACAGCTATCGACGCAAAGGATAAAAAGGATATCCGGAAAAAAACTCAACCTCGCCACCAGAGTGTGTCTGTACACAGAGAAATTCATTGAAATTACATACAGGTATTACTAACACTTTTATTGTAATTTCTCAGGACGTTGTGCAGATCTTCGATTCTTGGTTTTCGTCAGGCCTAGATCAATGGCTACCTCTAATGTTGGTCAATCATTGTACTTATAATTATACTTCCGCCTGCAGTCAGCTGCGTGTCACGGATGGCCGCCTGGCTTGCATCCCAGTTTACACAATTTTCTTTATGTTTCGGTACTTGTTACATCTGGGTCGTAGTTTTCGCGCGGGCAGACTCACGAGCGAATGCATTGAACAGGCTACGCTCTTGAAGTGTAGACATTGCATTGGCCACCGCCTCTACGGCGCTATTCGTCCGTCTCCAAGACTGTCTCACAGACTGTTGAGGTGCGCGTGTATGAGAGTCAGGAGCAAGGGTTCGAAACAGATCCGGAATAAGCACGATGACGATAAAGGCGTAGGCTATGGCAATTTGGACAAGACTTCTCATGGATGCTTTTGCGATAGGAGAGAGAATCAGTGCCACTCCAAAGCCTGTTCCGCTCATGAGCATACCAACAGTGATAATGTATCCCGCTCTGGACAAGGTTACGTGAACTGCAATTTGACGTGTCCGACAATAAAAACGTGCCGTGATCGTAGCTATGTAGATGAACATTGCAAACATGACTCCAGATATGAACGTAGCACCTGTTGGACAACCGATTGTGATTTCTTCATTCATCACAACGTTCTCATCGAGTTTCAGACTGCCGCTGACAGCCGAGACAACCAAAACAATTATACCAGCTAGTAGAATTACACCTTGCAGAAAACGTTCTTCAGTTTTTCTGGCAGCTAACAGCTTGTGTTTATATATGTCATTTTCCTCTGGCCGAGCCAGTTTCCTGTGCATCTGAATTTTCAGCACGAGTTGGACAAGAAACGGTGTGAGTAACAATGTCATGGACAGGCTCAGCCACACATCACTCAACAAACACACCTCGGTTGTTGGTTTGTTGATCATGATAAAGACGGACGTGAACAAACCCAAAGCACCCACCAGACAGTGAAGAAGTGGTTCAATGTGTAAGGCTGAATTGTGTGGTAAGAGGTGCTTGACAGAAATACCCACAATGGCCGCCGTTACTGTTAGAAGGATTCCAATCACAGACAGTGCAACACATACTACCGCCTCTTCATGGTCCAAACTCCAGTAATCTGGAGAAAGGTCAACACAGCCTGTCTGGTTGTTGTTTGCACGTTGACGGGGAGGACATCTTTCGCACGTCTGAAACTGGCTCGATGTCACAAAGTGTTTGGGACACTGCTTGCACTTCCAACAACAACGACTGAATTGTGGAGCGAACGGATCTCCGAGAGAACTGGCGTACTGTCCAGGTTTGCATGGGGCACTACACCTTGATTTTGGCATCGACTCCGCACCAAACATTCCGTTTCGCCATTGGATAGCCGATAAATTGAGTTCTAACTCAGCCGGAGTGCAATTGAGCTGGGAAGACGTCGACTCCTCTCCAGAAAGACACTCAACCCAATTCAGGACCCCGTTAACAATTCGACGATAGGGGCCCAAATATTTCCCAGGGGCGAGTCGCTTCCACGAACCAACTAATTCATAATGAGGTTTTCCCGTGACATGATCCACCTGGAGATTTTCAATGTTGTAAATAGCTTGTGCGAGGTCTCCACTAGAAGTAAACGCTACTCGATGGCCTGCAGAGCTGGTGAACTCGATGTCTAGCAATTGACGAAGAAGAGCTGCGCCGTCCACAGCTCCTGAACGAGCCGTTTCCGAAGACAACATGGCGGAGCAGATTCCACGAAATCCTTCGCCGCACTTTTCACGTTGCAAATCTCTTATTGCATAAGCAAACGCATACACAGCATCTATGGAAAAAGGAACGTACGTGGTTTGCCGGTAAGCGTAGGAAGAGTTCCAGAGACTCTTCTTCCTACAAGCTTCCCTTTCTAGGGCGTCGACACTGTCCGGATTACATTTGAAAACTCTCTGCCAGTACTCACTGAGCCACGGGTTGAAAGAAGGTTCGGTGTTGTTATC
>JAOWAW010116376.1:0-13008 GCA_028565695.1 Nicola tetela
CTTCTTCTTCTTCTTCTTCTTCTTTTTCTTCTTTTCTTCTTCTTCTTCTTCTTCTTCTTCTTCTTCTTCTTCTTCTTGTTTTTCTTCTTCTTCATTTTCTTCTTCTTCATTTTCTTCTTCTTCTTCTTCTTCTTCTTCTTCTTCTTCTTCTTCTTCTCCTCCTTCTTCTTCTTTGTTGTCATCGTCTTCTGCATCCTCTGCCAAGAATTGTTCTTCTAGGGTTAATCACAGGCTGTGCCTTTTCCACATAGAAAGATGATGGGTACACTGGCTACGGTTTCCTACGGCATCTCCTCACAACGGCTGATTTCTCATGGTCTTCCACTGCCTGCTTCTACCCGATTACTAACACAGTAGAAGCCCTGCAAGCTGGATATTTTGTTCCGGCATTGATCATCGTCATTGTTGCATTTGTCCATATCTTTTCAAAGTAAGTGTACTAGACACAGAGCTCAGAAAAAAGGATTCTCCTCTAAAACTCTCTGCTCCTGTTACTGTTGAAACTTTTGTGTTGCTATTGATATGCTGCTAGTTAAGGTCACTCCTTGACCTGGTTAATTACCAACCCTTTCTCTCAATCTCATTTCTGCATCTTTGTTCTTCTAAGATTTGTCTAGGCACTCCTCGCCAAATTCAAGTTCACATGTACGCTGAAGCTGTTCTTTTTGTTCTGATGTTTATCCCTTTCAATATGAAGCTGCACGTGCTGCATACGGCTTCCAAAGATAATCCGATGCAACGAGACGGGAATTTGGAATGCAACCTGGCTCTTCGGTTACTACCTGTTTTATCACATGCTAGAAGTAAGCTCTCTCCTTCTCATGTGTGTGGATATCCCCCATCTGGAACCGGTGAGTCACATGTGTTTGAGATTGTCTTATCAAGGGACTCATTCCAGAGTGGCAGTTTTTACACAGGTGCTGCATCAGAGGAAAAAAGTGATAGCATGATACTTGTAATGATAATGTACAAAATGAATCAGCTGCACATACAAATTTAGATCAGAAGTCAGAGGAATGGGTGTGTGTCGACTTAGCTGTGAAATGCATTGATCTGTTAGAGTGTATGCTTCTTTAGCCCTGCAGCAACTGTATGAAACACGATTGTCCTTTCGATGAAGTAATGCTGGCGACACAAACAGAGTTCGTATTTCTCATGTACACTGTAATGTCACCTCGTGTGCTGTATATGTTCTTTCCCTAGGCACGTTTCTTCTGGGATGGAAACATACATTGCTGGGGAAAAGAACACAAGGGTGCTGCCATTGTTGCTGTTGCGGTTCTCATTCTCTTGGCGCTATTTTTCTTTGTCATTGCATGGCTAGCCAGTCAAAAAACCGTGGGCCCATGCTGTCAAAGTCCTGAGTTAAGGATGGCCGGCATGGTGCTGCGTGTTGGACTGAAACCCAACTCCAAGCTGTGGTGGGTGTGGGATCTTCTGCGTCGAGTGATCATCCTGGTAATATTCACCCCCCAAAGTCCTCACTATCCTCCATGGTTGAAGCAAAACCTCATCTCCGGTGCGTGCACTGTGTTTCTTGTGGTGCACATTATTGTTCAGCCGTACGAAGAGGCCAGGGATGATGACCGCAATATGGTAGCATTCTTCAGCATTCCAAAGCTCCTGAAAAACCGCTGCAACCTGCTTGAAGGTCTGCTGCTTGCTGACATGGTGGCCATTTCACTCTTAAGCACGGACTCATTTGACCCGACTGCATCAAATAACAGTAACATTCGTCTCATTGCTCTGTTTATCTTGGTATTAATACCGCTCTTTGGTGCATACATTTTGGTTTTGGTGAAAATTGTTATTATTCTCAAGCAACGCCTCAACCAGCTCGGCTATTGCCTTCCGAAACACCAGCGCATGCTGAGACAAAATCGCAACATCAACCACGGTGAAAGGCGTCCCCAGCGCTACACTCGCTTGAGGGAGGAGATCCTAGGCTCTGAGGATTCATACGGCTCTATGAACGCATCAGTAGGTGACTATTAAACTGTGTGTATGGGTACACGTGCAATGATCAAGACATTTTTTTTATAAGATCTGTCAGCACTTGTCTGTACCATTGCTACTAATATTTTTCAGTCATTTCTGAATCTCACTGACTGAGAATGGCTTCAAATTCATAACAGCAATGATATTTCTCAGATTTCGTTGTTATGGGATGAAATGAAGAGGATATATTTTGTAGGGGTAGCATGTGCTCCCCATGGAGAAAAATGAAAAATATTATCCCTGCCTGCTCTCCGTTGTCTGGCTAGAATTAACTTTAAGTTGACTATTTCTTTCAATGTCACCAAGAGGAACTTTTGGGATGTAGACTACTGATCACCATTTTTTCCCATTTTCTTTTTCAATCATGTGTTGTACCCCATCCCCAACTGCATTGCTTCCTGAGACCGTTCTACTCTCATGGACAGAAAAGGCAGCGTGCTTCTGCAAACCAAGCATTACTAGTTTATCACATTTAATTCAGTGCGAAATTATTATCAAGGTAGCATGAGAATTGGCAACACAATATTGACATGTATTAGTGTGTTCTGCTGAGAAAATAACCTGGGCAGGCTGAACAGTGCCCCAAATCATTCCACAATCAATCTGTGCTGCACTGCAATTTAAATGTAGACTTTTCACATCACGAAATAATTCACTGCTGTATGGATTCTGTATCCGCCATTAAACAAGTGGATAGCTGGCCATGGTAGAAATGCCACATTGGTTGTTCTTATTGCGTGACATCTTGATGTAGCCCTCAGCGCCCCACGAAGTTCCCCAGCTATTCTTCACCAGCCAGTATTCCTCTGAGATGCCCATTTTGCTGTAACCCACAGCCAGCACGCCATGGTCAAGGCGAGTAGAGCTGCACTTTGGGTAGTCGAAGACACCAGAATGATAGAAGCGGAAGTTGGCAGAGCTTGCGTCGATCGCCACCGACACGGGTCCAATTTCAGCAACGGCTTTCTGCAGTGCCTCCTCACTTTCTCGTGGCTCGACATCAACATAACCAGAGCAGGTAGCACCGACATCAGCCTCCTTAAACCTGCAGTAAAGGTGGAAACAATGAAAGGGTCCCAGTTTAGTTTGCAAGTCAGAGATTTGTAACTCCTTGGGCAGAGACAAAATTAATACTGAAATACAAGGAAACATAAACTAAAAACTGACAGACGGTAACTAACAGCTGTACACTCAGCAGATGTCAACTTGCAGAACCACAGACAGAATTACAGCTGTTGATGCTATGCAGTGATAGAGAGAGAGAGAGAGAGAGAGAGAGTGGGAGAGAAAGAGACAGACATACAAACACACAGTACAGTCAGTCAGATAGATAAACAAAACACACCCCACATACTGAAGTACATGTACATTCAAGTTGTAACTGCCAGGGTCGGAAAGATGCATATGATGAGAAAAACAGCAAAAGGGAGGGTGAGTGAGAGAGACACACACATACACTGACTGACTGATATGTACAGACAGAGAAAAGGCGGAGACAGAGAAGCAGAGAGAGAGGGAGAAAGAGAGAGAGAGGGGGGGAGAAAGAGAGGGAGAGAGAGAGAGAGAGACAGACAGACAGACATACAGACAGACAGACAGACAGACAGAGACAGAGAGACAGAGAGAGAGAGGAGCACACAAAACCGACAAGCAGACAGAAGAGAGAAACCAGGCGTGACAGCGGCACACTAGTACAGCGGAAAGAGCTAAAAGAGATGCTTTGCTCACCTGCAAACAGTCCCGGTTCGGGCCGTGTACGGGTACGAGTCTTCGGTGTCGATTCCGCCATTGGCCCTGATGTACCTGAAGGCGTTGTCCATGAGACCGCCATTACAGCCGTGGTTACCTATACAAGAGTGTCCGATCAGTTGAATAGTAAACTTTAGTGCACGTAGCGTTGACTGTACGGATTGCTCTCAAGATGGGACACATTCCGTTTGGATCAAGACCTATAGACTTAGGTTCAATTTGATCAAAGTCATGCGGCAGTGCGAACTATGTGACAAGTACTTCTCTTTGCCACGTAAACACCATCATGTCTTGGATCTGGAGTCAGAGGTTCATATTAACATCTCCATAACACTCAAAGCTAGCTGACCGTATATGCCGCCGGAAAGATGTCGATACGTTTGTCTCGTTCAAGTATAATAATGAAGGTTTGGGGTGTTGTTTATCTGATTCTCTTCAGCTGAGAGTTGCGCGAGGCATGCCATAGTTTATATATTTTTGCATAGTGAACGGTTGAAGTGGTCTACTGATGACGACCCTTTAAATTTAGTACTTGCGACTGGGTGATAAGAACCCATGATTATCATACGATGTCAGCTGATCGTATGATTGAACTATAGTGTCGTGGCACAAGGGTCGCAAAATAAGCAAATCGACTAGAGCTGTTGACGGTGACTACTGCATTTGCCTGAGGAAGCCCGACGGGCGAAACGTCGCACTCTATTCTTCTGCCTTTTCTTCTTTTCCAAATAAATCGTTTAAGCATTTCAGAGTAGTTGATATGTGGATGTTGGTAAGTTGGTATCAAAATTTGCCATATTCTAGCGGGAATAAAGTACAGTAACAAACATTCTCTTAGGCGAGCTATTACTGTGAAAACAAAGACGTTTCGGCCGGTTTCCCTGGCCATCATCAGGTTGATTGAGAGCACCTCTAACTCTTAGTCAACCCGATGATGGCCAGGGACTCTGAATTGTATTCGAAAAGTACTTGTTTTCAAATTAATAGCTGGCCCAAGAGAATCTTTGTTTCTGTAAGTAGGAACAAAGAAGCTACATGTATCTTCGAGCATACAAGTCTGTCATACCCAGGCTGAGTCTTACCTTCTTTGGAACTGCAGTCGACAAGGTTCTGCTCCGAAAGAGACACCAGTCGCTTCGTTTTCTTGAAGTGCTGTCCTTCCAACGAGCCAGTAGTGCTGAAAGCCCAGCAGCTTCCGCAAGCTCCCTGGTTCTTCACACCCGTCACATATCCCTCCTTCACCCAATCGACTTCGTTCGGAAGAAAGAGATCCTTCGAGGGTCTGTGCCTCATCCCGCCACTGCGTCGTTCTAACGTCTGCTCGTGGGGAATTCCGAGGTAGAAAGTAGCAAACTCGTTGTCCGACAGGTCACCGAAAATGTTCATTTTCATCTTGTAGCTCGACTCCTTGGCGTTGTGTTCGTTGATAAGTTTCATGTTTTGCAGGTAGTACTGATAGCGCACCCTATCTTCAGCATCGCTGTATGTCTTGTTGAACTCGGCCTTGAACGCCTCCCAGCTTTCCTGCGAGGCCGAGCTCGCGCCAGCCAACGCTACCACTAGCAAAACGAATACTATCTTCATGGCGAATCCTGAAGAAGACGAAGAGAAGTGGGTTCGGCTACAAGGAAAGGTATCCGAAGACAACTTCGGGCCAGAAAGCAGCTTCGGGCGTACGTACCATGGACAACCAGTTACGCCTTTCACGTGTCCCTGGAATGACGAAGCAAGTATAGGGCATGATGCAGTGAAGCGATAATCACGATATCATCACATGCACTTCAAAGCGCCGGGCGCCTAAAGAGCCCTGAAGACCGCGTTGGCCGATTTGACATTAGGTCTTCAATTTAACCACAAGCAGAACGATATCTGGCATCGCCTGACAATCCTTAAAATTGTTCGCATCGCAGGATCACGAATACATATCGATATACCTTTTAAGTTTTGATAACTACACAGAGCACCCTGCCTTGACCAGAGAGTGCCTCAGATTGTTCTAATAGGCTGGCGCTACAAGATCGCTCTGGTTGAGCCAGCTACGGGACTGAGCTTCGTAAAAACCAGCAATAGCATAGAAATGCCCGCTGTTGAGCTGGTGACTCCAGAGGGCAGAGCAAACCTGAAAGCATAAAATTCTGTCTAGCCGTTTTAATAGGTAAATCTATTAAAGCACACACACGCGCGCGCGCACACACACACACACACACACACACACACACACACACACACACACACACACACACACACACAATTTTACAAACATTAGACTTGTCAAAGACTTCGAAGCAGTCCTTGCTTTGTCGCCGCTTGAACTTTGGGCAAGGCACAACAAGAAAAGAAAATTGATAACAAAAAGGCTTCCAACTGTAATACCAGCAACAAGTACAACTGCCACCCACAGGGAGGTCAACAAGACATTATGACATTGTTGCACAGTACACATACAGATATGAAATGACGGAGTAAATAAGTCGAATGTCCTTTCCTGAGAAAAAAAAAACACGGAAGATTGAGAAAAGCTACACAAAATTGGGCTAGGTGTTCTTCTTAACCTTAAAGGAGGGTAGTTTATACACAGGCAGATTGCCTTGGTAATGCTTAACAAATGTTGATACCTTGACAAGAGTACAACACTGCTGTTAGGAACTCGTGGAATGGAAGAGAGGCCTGTTAACTTTGATGGAAACTCACACTCTAGCAGCCATAGCTGCTAAGCAAAACTGACACAGCACGGATGTTGCTTCCTGAGCAGCATTTGAAGCCACTTGTTGTGCTTGGTGGTTCACCTGCATCTTGGGGATTGATTGTGAGGCATAATGGTCACAGACAGCCCATGTAATCTGCATCGACTCACTCAACGACAAGGTATACTTCTTCATGAGAATATAGCAAGCACATGGAGTCTGGCACTGCATCAGAAGCCACAGAGTCTGGATAACCAATCTCGAGAGAAGGGCAAGGGTCGGTTGAGCTGTTTAGCTGAAGTGAACATAGTCTACACCCTCTGTCAAATTCAGAGATGCCAAGTTCTCCTCAAAGCCCCCACCAGTCAAGTCCTGAAAGATAAAAGAGAGTACACTGCAAAGATTAGAGTAACAATGAAATATATTGGTGAATGGAAAAGGAACACATGGGCACACTGAAACTTTAATACTGGACTGAATCACACATAGGCAGGCAGGTAGACAACCAGACAGACTAAACGGATGGGCAATAGACAAAAATCAATCAGTCAAGCCACTCTCAGAGCAATATCCGTCAATTTCAAGAGTTGCTGTTTTGAGCTCTTCTTCAGAATACACATCCTGAAGCACAGCCACATATGGCTCAACACAAAGACCTAAATCAGCAGATATTGCTCTGTCAGAGGCATTGCTTGTTCAGAAATTCTGTCAGACATACAGACAGACAGAGGAAGAAAGATAGACAGATGCACATACACATACAGACAGACACACACACACACAAATGCACACACACACACACACAAACACACACACACACACAAACACACACACAAACACAATAGCAGACAGATAGCACAGCCAGAAATGGCTAAGGACAGAGCAGTATTTTTTTTTCAATGTAGCACAACTTTTTTGGCAAAAAACACTCATGGTAATCAAGACTCCGAGGTGGTTCCGGCCCACTATGTGATGCATATATATTGGTGAGTTGTGCGGTTGGCATTGCAACTGTAGCTGATAGCCATAAGCAAGAAGACCTGTTGCATGTAGATCTCTGTATATAGCTGCTCCTACAGACTCGAGCTTCCATGTAACAGTTGTGGCAAATTGCTCCACTTTTAGCTTCAACACTACATGTTTGTTCACTGTTCTCTTATCTCAAACACACAGTGTGCATTGTTCAGATGACCCACTGAGAAACCTAACAGAGAACCTGATATCCCATGCACCGTTAGCTCTGGTATATTTGAAGATGTGCTCTAGCAATCGCAAAGGACCATTCACGATGAGCTGAATACCTCTCCTTCCCATTTCCAGCGACTCCGTGCTCAGGTCAGTCGTTTTCACATCAAACCAAACGGATCAATTGAAGGTCTCTCAAACTTTCAAGGTACCTGGAACATAATCTAGCCATGCAAATCATTTTGACAAACTCTTATAAGAAGCACACAAGGCCCATGCCTTGGTTGTGCTTCTGAAATGCTCTTTCCATGATCGCAGTTGCCTGCTTTTGAACCACTAAGCCAATGAGTCAAGTCTGGCAGAGTAAAAATTGTATGCAGAATAGCACATTATTCAGCAGTTGGCATCAGCCAGGAGGAGAATGAGTGAGAAAACAAAGATAGTGGGCTGGCAAGAACAAAGTCTTGCGTTTGTGAGGAGTAGTGCTTTTGCTGATCAATAGTTGATTTCTAGCCTACTTCTACCAGGTCTAAAACTTTTTCCATTGACATGAATTTGTTCTTCCTAAAACATACAGTAATCCAGGTGAGTGTTCTGCTTTGTGATCTTTGCTGTGGTTAAAAACTTACTGTTACAAAAAGGGTACTTTTGTCTAAGCGGCGCATGACCATAAGGGCAGGGCCTTCCATGGGTGGCGTTTTTTGTAGTTATTTATTTTTTATTTCAGAGCTAATTTGCCAGGTATAATTTTTTTCTTTTGAGAAGCAAAATGAAACCACATCTAAGTACATTATGTATCTTTCCAGAGTAGTATTCTGTATTTTGCAGCTTTTTTGTGAGAAGGGGGAAAAGAATAAGAAAAGAGAATGCACTGTACTCCAAATAAGAGTCTCTGCGGTGAATGGCCTGCTTGGGCAAAAAAAGCCTATCCATTTGTAGAGAAAGAGGTGCAAACACATGCAATCTGATTTCTGACCAGGCAGGCAAACAGACAACAGAGAGACAGACAGAGACCAACAGACAGGCTGCCTTACTGAAAAAAAGCTTGATGAATAAATAGACAAGATGGTGGAAACCACAACCAATAAAGTTGTTGACAGACCAACACATGCAAAAATCAAAATGGCTAAAAAAAATAAGACCACGTGTTCTGACTTTAAAAAAGCCATTACAGAAATCAAATGTAAAGAAAAATCCCCCCTCCCCTAAGCACTCATTAAGAAGCTTCAAAGATATGTCCACACCACCAGACCAGAACTCGAACAGCAACCTACCAGTTTAACGCACAGAACAAACGGAGGCCGGGCATCCACAAAGTGAACAACTGGAACAATGGGCCGTGGTTCAATCTGGTGATCAGCAAAAACAGAGCCACGTTGAGCAAAGAGAAGAAAAGTTGTTCATGAATAAAACCAACCCATTTCTCATCCCCACTAATAGTGGGAACGGTTTATTGAGAAAAGGCTCCAGTACAAAACAACACTCCTCTCTTTGCAGGTCAACCAAAAACACCAACATCACACTCTTTGAAAATGTAGTTGTACAACTTATAATGTAAACATTCATAGGATCTGAAATGAGCATGCAATATGCATGGATTCAAGTTGTAGAATACACAATATATCCAGGCGTGTATGAGGCCCACAACAACAACCAAAATAAAAAACATACACATATTGAAAGGCTCCTTATATTTTGACAACACCATTAATCTTAAGCCATCCTGTCCAACTTACACACCACAATGAGAATATTCATTGTGCCCTAAGTTGGCTTATTCCACATGGATTACAGGCTTCAAAGAATTCTATACATGCCTGATGAAAAGTGCAAGAGTACAGTAGATAAGCATTTCGCACAACATAGAACACTGTGATGCAGGTATCAGCACAGCTTTGGTCAATGCAGTCTAAACATCCAGATAGTGAGGAAAGGAAAGAAACAAGGAGAGAAAGGAAAAGAGAGACGGGGTGAGAGAGAGAGAGAGAGGGAAGGAAAGATGGAGAGGCAGAGAGAGAAGGCAGATAGATAAAATGGAAAAGTGCAAAAACACAAGAGAACTGTTGACCACAAGACACTCACATCACACTCTTCGTAGCGATAATATCCCTTCCTGATTTTCTTGATATCAACATCACAGAACATGCTCACCTACAACAACAAAAGCACATGTCAACAACCAATCCCAAATCCCACACATCCATAATAACAAAACCACACCAAAGAGAACAGGAATTTAACTGTGTCAGTTCTGAATGGTTCCCATATTTCCACAAAGAACATTTCACAAAACCAGAAAAACTATTAAATTTGCAGAAACAGCTTATTGCTAATCAAAACAAGCAGCAAGCCACAAGCCCACTTACTGCAACGTCATGCAGTCAAAGGTTACAACAAAGTAAGTCAGTGCTGGTAGAGGCCATGATTGGCACAACAGAGTAGTCCAGTCATTGGGCAACAAACAAAAAACTGTACCTGGCCATCATTCCCAGGGTTGATAACAGCCTATGCCATGCTGGGGTCATTGCCTACTGACATCAACATCTGAAAATATCGTGTTTAAATGATGAACTGATAAACAGTCAATACAAACGATTTCCTGCCAAGTGTGGATACCAAAAATACAACCCTACTTGGTTTGCAGACTAAGCATGACATGCACACGTTGCACAGCACTGCACACAGAGGAACGTGAACACAACATACCAACATATTGAGCACACACAGGCTTACAGACCACACATTACACAACACACAGGCTTACAGACCACACATTACACAACACACATGCGTACTATGTATACACCACGTATGGAAAGGCATGTGGGGTAAACCTAACTATACATACAAAAAAAACACCCCACTATCAGCAAGTGGCAAGAACTAAAATGGACAAAAGCACGTTGGTTGAGAAGTCACATGTAGCAAAAAGAAAGACCCTTACACTGACCACTTGGAGAACAGATGGGCAAAAAATACACCAATCCAGCTAGCAAGAATAGGACTTTGACTGAGAGTGGAGCTTTGATCTACATGTATATGCGTACCTTTGAGCGGTTTTCAGGTGACAGAGATCGGTACAGCCGTCGACCTTGCTTGCCAGCGTTCCAAATAGTAAATGATGGCCAGCCGCTGAGTATGCGACGCTGCAAAGCTACAACACGCAAATCCCAAATCACATCACTGCCACGACATACCCAGAAAAACAAACACATGCAGAGACATGTAAAAATCCCACTCAAAGATCTAATACTACATTTAGGGCTGAAACGAACAACCACAACACTGAATGGAAGTAATTCATGAATCAGTGCCTCAAACCCGAATTAAATATGAATAAGATGGAATTACTCATGATATGCACAATGCACAATTTCCTATTACACCAGTGTACTTGGTATCACAGTGAGGCAAATTTCCACACGTAAACACAGTTCTAGAGTAGAGGTACACCTGTGAGTAATCTAAAGTCAATCATATATCACTGAACCACCCACTATTGCAGTTGAAAAATTGAATTAGATCTCAGTGGTTTTAGACATCCTCATCGCTCTCCCCTGGAACGAAGGCCAGTTCAGAGAGCTGGGAAAGGTCTTCTTCTTTGGCTGTTGTGGCACACTCCTTGTGGTTAACTTGTCTTACTTGAAGGATCTTGGCTGGCTTTGTACATGCATGTAGTCTAGCCGTACAATAGTGTGGGTTTCCAGTTTATACAGCTGTGCTGCACTGGCAACATTGTCAAAGGAGACGATACACCAATTGTCTGATTTTTGCATGAGTCTGCATATGTAGAATGCTGTCGACCATGATATGGTCAATTGTGTCAAGGTCCATGACTCTATGCCACACTCAAATCAGTAAACAGTGTGCTATACCAGCTACTAGCGGTGTAACGATTCAATTATTTCCTTATTGATTAATCCAAGAAATTCTCTATTGATTAATCGGTTAAGGGTGGTTCTACCTCTCAAATGTGCTGCTTTACAACCATTTTCAAGTTATTACCAAAATTCATTTCCCTCAAATCATCTCTAGCAGGTGGCATTGTCAGAAAGTAAAAGTATTCTGTGGCTGTGGGTTTTCTTGCACATCCAATGAAGCTGCAATACACCTGCACAAAGCCTTTTCTGGCCTTTAGCCTATGGCATCCACAGAATTTTGAGCTCTTATTTAGCTAAATCATCTTAAACCTGATAATGGTAGTGATCTACTTAGTGAATTTGTGAAGTCCGGGGACTTGCCTTCTACATAGGCCTTTCCACTGGGCAGAAACAGACGATTTTTCTTATGTGAGAGTGGTGTCAGCCAAATCATTTAGCCCTAAGTTAGTAGCAATCTGAGAAATAATATTCTGCCATGAGCCTCAAATACCAAGCTTCTTTATTCTTGATCTTTTGCTTTGCAAATCATCCAACATATCTGAGCTGACAGGTCAAGACAACTGTACAAATTTTCTCCAACACACATGAACATTATGCACACTCACACCTACACAAACACACCTGCACCCCCCCCCTTTTTGGCACGCAGCTCATGCACAGGGGTTATTTTTGCCTAACAAACGCCCACACTATCCTTTTCATTACATATGCTATTACCGTTACTCCACGTGTTGTTCTGTACATATACCGCTACATCTACTACAATAGACATTGAATGTCTCCCCCTCTTACGTCCACTGTGCAAGCACAGTGGCTTTATACCCAGTATATTTTTCAGAATTGACACCCTTTGCCATTTTGGCTGATTCTTGCATAGGACAAAAAACTCAAACGTCAAGGCTGAAAAGGAAAATGGCCACATCATCCAGACGAAAGAACAGTTCTCAGAGGCTAAAATAGGAAGAGGTGTTGGCATGCATCGCAGATTGCATTGTATAACGTACCAGAAAAACATTAGATCAAATGGAGACTTGTGGAGGGTAAGCTGTAGAGAAAGAATACCAGCAGAGAACGCTGCAGACAAAACAGAGTGTTTGTAGAAGAACAAAAAGGCAAAAAAAGCAACAGATAGCGAAAGGGCCGTGAAATTCAAACAGACAAGAAGCTCCTCACCAAGGCAGATGTCATCAAGGTGGATTTGAACTGTGTCACTTTCATTTAAACGTGATCACGTACTCGGGGTAGTTTTGCACATTTGTGTACGTGACAAAGATGCTCGGCTGATCCATGCTCTTCACTGTTGAATCAAACAGATCGGCAGAGTCTTTGGACGGATTGCGTGGAGGAGGAGCCACCATGGAGCTGGAGCCGACACAAAAGTCACCAACGAGAACAAGAGCCTGGATCATTTGAAAATGACCATGCGTATCATATTGAAGAAGAAGAAGAAGAAGAAGAAGAAGAAGAAGAAGAAGAAGAAGAAGAAGAAGAAGAAGAAGAAAAAGAAGAAG
>JAOWAW010116387.1:0-13007 GCA_028565695.1 Nicola tetela
AGACAGACAGACAGAGATTTCAAAGTTTCAATGCAGCAAAGGTGGTAATTCAAAGAGCCTCACAGACAGCATTGGGAAATGGCTAGTCATGACAGTGATAAAACTACAGGGGCGGCTGGTATCTCTCACAAAACACTAACTTTGAAGTTCATTTTCAACAAGAAAGAGAGCAGAGAGCAATAGAATGGAAAAGACATTTAGCAAAGACTAGCACTTGCAAGGTAAAAAAAAGACTGAAACTAAAAGAAAAGACAAGTGGAGCATCTCTCCATCTTTATCTACATCTTATGTGAAGAAATTAACTCTCACCATGTGCAAGAGAACTCAGCACTGCAATGAAAACTATTGCTGAGTGAACTAGTTCACAGGAACTTCTGCTTCACAATAAACCAGTTCTGTACACATACCTCGTCAACTCTAACAGATTTTCTGGGAACTCTTCTAGCGGTGCTGCTGGTGGAAATGACGGAGCTGATAAACCAACTGAAACAGAAAAGAACCAAACGACTTAAGGAGCTAATGTCCAACAAAAAAAGAATGATCTTATTGTCTCATTGAAGTTTAGAGCCCATTGTCCAGTCAAGGTGATAAAGGAGCAGACTTATTTGACTGACTTGCAGCAGAACAAAGTGCAGAACCAAACAACTTTCATGTAGGGCTCAGATGTAGAGGTAGACGTATGGAACAGGCAGATGAAAGGACTACGTCACTGTGGGGTGGGTGGGTGGGGGTTGGGTAACATGGTCATGTGAAAGACTATATCACTCTGGGGGTAAGATAGTTGCATGAAAGAAAGCATCAACAAGCCGGGCATTATTCAAGCACATGTGCTTGTTAATTGATGCTGTCGCTGGTTCATATTAGCAAGAGAATTTGCACCTAATCTACTCGTACCAATCTGCTTATACCTAGTTGTACATAAGTAGCTGTGTTTTTATTAAGTGCAGTCAGTGTTGCTGTCTTGCAATGTATGAAATGAGTTGACCTCAGAGTGTGAGGAAAAGAGACAGCTTTAAGTAGTCTTTTAAGTTGTTAGTACTTGGTTTCACCCTAAATCAAGGATAGAGAAGAGTTTCCTTTAGACTTTTCTTTACATGGTCCCTTCCCTTTCCTTTACATTGCTGGTGAGAAGAAAAGACAGCAAAGAAACTCTATCCTTTAACTGCCCTTTTCATATCAACAGCTTACTTTCTTCTTCATTTTACTGACCTTCAACGAGGCGTGTGAGTCGTTGCGAAGCGGAAGTCCCATCTGAGCCAAATGTCAGCAGATGCATCAGCTGTCAGCAGAGAAATGTGTATGTTACCATTGAAAAGAAAGAGGTTTGGTCAAGAAATGTCCAAAGATAACAGTGCAAGACAAAAAAAAATACAACTACAGCTGTTTGCACTGCTGGGCAGAGTGAGAAGGTTCACAGCAGTATAGCATGCCATGCAACACCCTTGGACAACTCGAGAGTGAATCGTTGATCTCTGCAGTGTCCAACACATTTCAACAATTGCTATGCTAAAGAGTTAGTTACAGCTTAAAGCTTGTACAAAGAAAACAAAAGGGCTGATAGCACAACCTAAGATCGCATTGCATAGTGTTAATAGTAGATAAGCCAAAGACACAGTGGTTGGTTGTTTACACTCAAGAAAGCCCATCAAATGCAATGATAAGAAAAAGACAGCAATGACCAACCTTGCTACTGGACACTGTGGTTAATAAGCAGTAAAAGAGCCGTGCACGGTCACGGATATCTGTAGAATGAAAGAAAACGTCAAGAAAAGCAGACAGTGAGAAAAGGGTGAGGGACAAAGGGATATGAAGAGAGGGAGAAAGAGAGAACTACCTGGTGCAACAAAGGCTGCCTCAGAGAAAACCTACAGTCTGCTTCAATACTAAAGATGCCCATCACCCATGGCAACACACAGAAAATCAATATAACTGAGGCATTTTCACTTTTCAAACAGACCGTACTAATTGGAATATTTTGAACTGACAAACAAGAGACTAGAACATTTGCGAGTCATTGCCAAGATAGAGCAAGCAGGCTCTGCCAGGCTTACCAATGTCATTAAAGTCGTTGCACAGCATAGTCAGCAAGTTTCCCATCTCTGGAATGAATGCAGAAAGACCAGTGTAGAACTATGAGTAAGAAGGTATGCAGGCCTGCATCATAGGAGGGAGAGAGAGAGAGAGAGAGAGAGAGAGAGAGAGAGAGAGAGAGAGAAAGAGAGAGAGAGAGAGAGAGAGAGGAAGAGAGAGAGAGAGAGAGAGAGAAAGAGAGAGAGAGAGGGAGAGAGAGGGGGGGAGGGAGGGAGGGAAAGATAAGGATATAGCACTTTTCATCACAGTAAGCTTAACAAGAACAGAACTACACAAAAACATGTCTGTTTTCTCCAAAAGACAGCACTAGTAATACTCATCAGGTGAGAAAAAAAGGCACATCAGTCCTACGGTTGAAAGTATATTGACACAATTACTGTAAAATGACATACTCTTGCAAGCCGGAACAATTGTTATTTTCACAAGGGTCATTGGATTAATGAAACCTATTCTTCGAATTTTTTTTCTGCTGGAAAAACCACCCATAATGGGAATCTGGACACAGGCAAATTTCGAGATACAATAATTGAATTTCGAGATTCTCCACACAAAACATGTCTGTTTTCTCCAAAACACAGCACTAATATACTCATTAGGTGAGAAAAAGGCACAGCATCAGTCCTACAGTTGAAAATATATTGACACAATTACTGTAAAATGACATACTCTTACAAGCCGGAACAATTGTTATTTTCACAAGGGTTGTTGGATTAATGAAACCTATTCTTCGAATTTTTTTTTCTGGTGGAAAAACCACTCACAATGGGAATCTGGACACAGACAAATTTTGAGATTCAATAATTAAATTTCGAAATTCTCCATGCAGCTGGGGTCTTGGCCAAGCACAGATGGTTTATGGCCGGCCCATGCGGTCGAAAGTAATGACACACCACAGAGTTTTCCGAAAGGATTTGAGAGATGCCATGCATGAAGTCGATGACAAAGCCATCAAGATAAGGAAGAAAGTGAAAGAGCTCTATGATTTGAACACACAAGCTCTCCTGGTCTCTCATTGAACATAAACATGGAGGAAGAAGCTGCTTGGTGAAAACAGAGCCTGGACGTGTCTATTGGCGTAATAGGCGCTTTAATAGGCTGTTCTACCCACCAACAATTTAAACTGTATTTTTTCTCCTTAAATTACTCAGTCCTCTCCAAGTTTTGGACTCTTTGAGGGGAGGTGTTGTATTAGCACTAGTTAGTGTGATAAGTTAGGTGTTCTGTTGGGTTACTCACACATCCTTGCAAAACAGGGCCTTTGTTATAAGGCCAGCACAGCCTGAAATAAAGTTGAGATTCAAGTCTACTTCTCTGTCACAGCTTGATAACATAACTATGACCATGAAAATTGGATGAATTAGGGATCTGAATACTTGTATTTGTGAATATTTTGCTTAGTACCAACCCGAGGACATTCGGGCTTGCAAAAATGGTACTCTTGTTAAAATTTGTCACTTTACAGTAGTACCTGTGTACTGCTGCACTACACCATGGAATGACAGTGTGCTAAACATACAACAATATATGCCCACCTTTAAACACAACACTGCTCTGGTGATGCTGAAGAATGCAACTACACACTGCCAGCAGTTTATTGCCCACAGACCAAGAACCTTCTTGACAAAGTGATGACCAATGAAGCACTTGCTGTAAGTAAATGGTGAGTGGCTGAAAACAAACGCACAGACACACAAATACACACAGACAGAGAGGAACGCTTACTGTTGGAAAGAGACAAAGAGAAAATTATGTTGCCCTTGTCTGGGCAAAGAAGAGAATAAAACGCATTGTCTTTGCTTTGTTTTGAACATGTACGATGGGAAGGTGCAAACTCACCACTGGATTAATGTCAGTTTCACAGGCGACATGGCGCAACAGTGCTAAGTGGTAAGGTAGCTGACCAACAAGCCGTTCAACAGGCGTGCAAACTGTCTGTTCACCAAGAGCCCGCAGCATCTTGATTGGTAGAGAGCTGAAGAACAGCAAGAAAGAAATGTGTTGCTACCTTATTGTGAGAGCACAAAATTTGCTGGGTGGTAAATTTTTTTCACAAGAGGAAAGGTTGTCATCAGCCGTGCAAACTGTGTCCTCTTGGAACTCAGAAAACCAATTCTCAATTCTATCTTGCCTCAATATTCTCCTTAACAGTAAGCCACAGCTGAATGATGAGAGCAGATCCTGTGATCTGACCAACAGTACAACCCCATACAACACACAAATGAACAGATCAGCAAGCAAGAAGTTCAACACACTGCTACCTTTCAGGGCTGGCCTTGCGTACGCACTCTAAAAAGTCAACTGTGTGTGGCGTGAAGGGAGGATGCATAGTCACTGTCTCCACAAGCAGCCTACCACAAACACAAATCCAGCAAACAATCCATCACACAACAAGGAATCATAGGACTTGAGAGATCCTGACTTTGTCATAACATGAAGACAATTTCCCAGCACACCAGTCACAAGAATTTTTTTCATGAGATGTTTTGCCAAAATTGCCATGCCTCTGGCTTCATCAGGTATGAGAAAGACAAGGGATTACAGAAGGCTAGAGGTACTTAAACTATCACTCTGAGGGTGTGAATGCAACTATGTGTAAAAAAAACACACACACAAGATGTGACAACATGTTTCTAGGGAACGTGTTCACTAATGTACATGTGTGCTGCATGTGTGTGAACCAACAATTTCAGGCGCACTAGTTGTTCCGTGAGAGCAGTGGCAGGATCAGTTAACAAATGAGTCCCCAGTTACAGTCATCATTCCATTCATTGATGGCCTGAGAATCTCTTGCTCGAAGTCAGTCATTGCTGAGCATGTCCACAACCAGTCAACACTGCATGAGATGGATTGGTTCACTTTGCATGTAAGAAGGAGTGCATGATTGAGGAAGCATTTCACATTTACAAGCGAAAGTCGCAACTAAATTGTGATAGCAGGTTGAACGTAGTGCAATTTAGAATGCCATTCTTTAGATCAGTGTTGGCTTGTATATAGCTATCTTGTGGGGTTGTCTTGTAGTTGTGTTTTTTTAGTTCTTAGGTAGTCTTTGAGCTGTCAAGGATGCTCTCAGAGGGGGACACAGGCAGGTGAGCCGTTTGGGCTACTGCTCTCCCAGAACGATCCATGCCCTTAAATTGTTGGTACACACATGTAGCACATACATACATTAGCAAACATGTTGCATAGAAATGTGTTGTCACATCTTGTATGGTTTTGACACTTACAGTAACATGCATTCACACCCTCAACATGATAGTATAAGTATCTTTAGCCTTCTGTACTCCCTTGTATTTTTATGACTGATGGAGCCAGCGGCATTTCTGGCGAAACATCTCATGAAAAAAGTTTCTTGTGACTAGTCTGCTGGGAAATACTCTTCATGTTAACAAGGAAAAAAACATTAGTTGACACTTACACAAATGGAGAAAAAACACCACTAGAAAAACAGTATAACAATGATCAAATTGCACAAAACTTGGTCTTACTGGTAAGTCATTTGGCCAAGCTTGGTATGGCCATGTCGTTGATAAAATGCAAACAAGACGCGGTAAAATGCCACTGCCACCTCACCACACACACCGTACTCCACTGACTTATGAAGGCAAATGAGCAAGTCGACTAAGAGCTGTACAGCTATTAACCAAAAGAAAAGGAAAGAGAAACAGACAACTTGTAAGAGGTGCAGAGTGTAGACAGACAAATAGACAGAGGGAAAGAGAATCAATAGATGCAAAGAAGTACATTCAAACAAACAACAACACTGATGGGTGTTAAAACCAGAAAGGGAAGTTTGACTGCAGAAGAAAGACAGAGAGAGAGGGAAAGAGAGGGAGAGAGAAGGAGAGAGAGAGAGAGCAAGTGAGCGAGAAAGCTTACACTGGCTGTCTTCTTGGTCAGCGGCTATTTTCAACAAACTGAAGCAGTCCAGCTTGATACGCATCACAGCTGAGAAAAAAACAACCACATAATCCTGTGAGCACTAAATGAAATGATGACTATTCAAAGACACACTATTCTAAACAGAAGAATACATCTGAAACATCAACCAAGATAAGACAAAGAATTTTCAATTAAACTTATTCTGTTTTAGTTCACCAAAATGTAGAGACAAACACATGCCTTGGAGATTTCACACCACCTTCAAGATAACTTTAGCATGAGCACAAAGAGAAGTGCAAGCACACTCTTAGCCATGTGTTATGTACGTAACTAAAACTGCAATAGTGATCACTGCATTACCATTGCTATGAAAAAAAAGGTGGCTAAACAAGAGTGAGCATCAAAAGCAAGAATCAAGTCAAGTCCATGAATGGCAGTGTCACTGAAACTGCTTTTTCCAACAATCTCTTCTTGCTTACTCTGCTTGTGCAGACAAACAGACTAGCAGATATGCACATACACATATACACACATACACACATATGCACATATACACATATGCACATATACACACATACACACATATGCACATATACACACATATGCACATATACACACATACACACATATGCACATATACACACATACACACTTACGCACCATGCACCTACTATACTTCCATACTTTGCAGTGTTATCTTTCCAGGTATTCTTTTTTTTGAATAATTATAGTTCTTCTCCAAAGGAAGCAGTAGAAAATCATTGAAATAACACAAAAGGCTCAACCATTCTAGCATAGAACCCACATCAATTGCACAGATACTCTATACTTCAGAAAATCCACATGGGAAAGGTGCAATTAATTCTGACCCTGCTCTCCTCTCTTTTTCTCTCTCTTTCTCTCTCTCTCTCTCTCTCTCTCTCTCTCTCTCTCTCTTGCTCTGCTATACCTGTCCACCCTTCACACCATTTCCTTTAGAAAACACAAGTCATGAGGCAGCTGATAAAGCTGACAAACATGTGACACTTACGAATAGCATCAAATGCTAATGGGTAGAGGTGAAGCTGTTGAACACCGTCCAGTGACGACATCATGCAATCATCGCTAGGAATCACCGTCTGACCAAGTGCCTGAATCAGCAACAACACAAAACACACAATTCACTTAACCTGTGAAGTCAAGAGTTCTTTAGCCTAACTTTCTCACAAGATTCTGCATAGGATATTGGCAGTCCCAAAGAAAATCAGGCAGGTTTACCTTTTTGATGGAGCACAGTGTAAATCTTGCTGTGCTAGAGAGTGATGTTGGGGGCTTTTTAGTGTTTCTCATTACAGACATTATGTGCTAATGAGGTAGGAAAGTCAGTACTGGGTAGTTCTACCAGTAAGTAATGTACTGACAAAGTAACAAAGGTACTCCCACTATCATCAAACACACAGTAGAGTGGAATGTACAGGAACTACAACCACACACTGGACATCTGACATCCACGTGTCAATTTCTGAGAATGGTTATCGTTATGAGTAATGAGGGATATCCTAAACCTACTCACTCTTGATGTGGCAACTTTGATAGACTTGAAAATATTCATTTATGACCAGGTAATTACTGTAATTTCAGAAAATTTCAGCAATCTCTGCCTAATGGGTATTTGGTAGACTGTTCTACAGGTGCTCTGCAGGCATGTGTATCACTCATTTAGGTGTACATTTAATTTATCATCAGAGAGTTACACCGAAATTACCAAAAATTGAATGAACACCGAAATTTCAAAAAAAGACAGTACTTCAATACACCACCAAGGGTATGAACTGCCAGGAGAGCTTGTTTTCCCATAGAAATCGCACAAAGAACTAAAGGTTAGAGTTACTGCTGCTTTGTGTATTAAAGACATTTACAGATGATTAAGGCATGTACATGTACTATTATGGAATGCTGTACTCAGGAGAGACATGTAAGACTACAGGAGTGTTTCTTTGTCCATTGGCTACACACTTCACTAGGTCATCACTTGATAAGTCAATCTGCCAAGTTGAATCTGTGACACCACTTGTCTGATTTTTGACCAACAGCTCAGTTTACAACAAGAAGGAAGTGTTACACAGGAAACAAGTTAGAACTAACTACAAGTGTATGTACATTGGTAGCACATCATCAAGAAACCTCAAGGGCAGTGAGTTGCTTGATTACTTTAGAAAGCCACCCAGCAAGAAGATTATACACTATCAGTACTAAATACTTCAACAATAGACCAACTGATTTTATCTTTACTTATCTAGAGAACCCTTTCCGTGTCCGTGGTCACAAAAATGATCATGACCAAGTGGGGCATCTTGCCCAAATCACCAAAATAAAAGCATAGCTTTAAGCACACTCATACAGGAACTCATCCAAAACATTGACCAAGAAACTACAGACAGCAGAGTGGAAGAGGTTACCTCTGATGGGTAGTGGCGCAGCCATTGGAAACAGATCAGACGCTGCTCGACGGGCAGATCATAATGGTCAGCATGGATGAGTAAACTACAAATCATACCAAATCCACAGTGTAGATGACACAATCAAACAACTACAACTGTAAAAAGGCAGTAGAGCCTCATCCGCAAGAAGAAGCACATTATGGTCTTTTAATCAACCAATATGAGTGCCCCTAAGAGAATAAATCTTCCATTAGGTAATTTATTTCCTCCTTCAGAATTTAGAGTCTGATCAATCTACTAAGTCTGTAGTACTGCCAAAAACTACACTGCTGCGAGCCTTTTCCATTGCCTCTACAAACATAGGGTTGCTCTTGATGCTTGGAAGAGAAACAACATTATCATAACTTAGAACTGCTCTTACAACAAAGCAAATTCTGCCATCAAAATCATGCAAAGTGAGGTTAGGTCATCCAGTGCTGACCTCAGTGAAATAGGATAAAACCACAGACAGCAACAATTCCAGTCATTGACATAAAAACATGACATACCGATGTAACAGCAAATCCTCCTCTTCCTCCTCAAGAAAACCGGTTGGAAATTTCATCTGAAATAAGAAAAGACTAAATCTTTGAGGAAATAAAGGGAACATGCTGGTGCAAGAATGCCAACAAATTGCCAGAGAGGAGAGAGAGAGAGAGAGAGAGAGAGAGAGAGGGAGGGAGAGAGAGAGAGAGAGAGAGAGAGGGAGGGAGAGAGAGAGAGAGAGAACAATATATTCACTGTTGCATCATTCCATAGATCTGGCCAAGTTTTTTTTATCCACACACCTTTAGAAGTAGTGCTAGATGGAAGTGTGGCAGACTGTATGTGGCCAAGTAACGAAGAAAATGATGCTTGAACACCTGAGCAGAGACAAAGAAGGCACACACACATATGCACACCCCTTATCAAAAGCAAGGCAAGGAAGAGAAACTCCAGAAGAAATTGAAGATGTCGTCTGAGTAACAAAGGGCAAGAACATGAACTTTGAAATACCACAAGAGAAGGTGAAGGGTAAACAAAACCTTACTGTCGGTGATAGACCTGTCCACCGCACACAGTCCATCAGCTGTACAGAACAAGACAACCATTGTTACAAGTCAACACTGTATTCAGAAGCAGATGGGAAAAGGCAAATTAAAAGAGAGAAAGGCCCTGGAGATAACCACACTCAGACATAAAATGAGCAAATGGAAAGAATAGTGAGTCTGGATGTGCAAACATGCGAGAGGTGCGGCAGGCAAAGACAGACAATGGTAAGCAGTGAGAAGTGTCATAAAGAGTCATTAAAGACTATGAGAGAAAGAGAAGACAAAGGACAGAGAGCAGGCAAGCATAGTATAGTCATCTATGTCCACAGACAGCACAAACCTTGCGAACAGTCAGCAGCAGACAGGGTGCAGACATGAATGGAGTGTCCTCTGTTAGCACTGACACTGCCCGCCGAAGCTCCTTTGTATCCACATTGCTGGGTAACATGGCTCCAAGTGACAATCGAGTCTGTCCAATGAAATGATGAAAAATACACACACACACACACACACAGAGAAAGGCTACTTTAACAAGAATGCCAAGATTGATAGTGCCTGTTTTCAGCAAACAACAGCTTCCCAATGAAAGAAAACAAAGAAAAACAACCGTGTCCACACCAAAAACAACAATGACCCTGCCAAACATCTGAATGATGAAGCAAGGGAAGTTAAAGTTCGAAACCGGACAGACATCCCAACAACCAAGCAGTCAGTCATCAGATCGTGTCACCATGTACCTGATCATCGGCCTTCAAGTCAGGTAATGTGTCTGGTAGGACGTAAGGCTGAAAAAAGAATACAAGTAAATGAACAAGGATGGTTTCTTTTCACGAGATGAATTACAGACTGAAGCAAAACAATTAAGAAATAATCCAAAGCAGCCATTTCAAGCAGAATGGAGGCATAAGTCATGGATAGGCAAACACTTGCAGATGCAAAATGACAATGAGCTAACCAAGAGAGCCTCAGATCGACTCGTCAGCCAAAAGTGGAGAGCATGTTCGTTGTGCCTAGCAGCAATAACAAGAATGCAAAAACAACACACACACACAGAAACTTTGATGACGCTTTATATACAGAGCCACCCAACTGGGAAGCTGGTAACATAGAGCATTCAATAATTTTTTACAAGTCTTTGAGGGGTAATGAAGAACAAATTGTTTTTGCTCATGCAAGAGATATGATTAGTTTACCTTTGCTGCTTGATGAATACACACTCACCAGGCAAATACACACATACATAGTTGACACACACACACACACACACACACACACACACACACACACTTGTTATGAACTCTAGAAAGAAGAGCAACATGCGGACCAGGCCATCATAAACACCACATCCCTCTGTAAAGTGATGGACGACACGCCTACCATTGCGAGTCAGTAATAACCATGTGGATGACATTCTGCAGCACTGACACATAAAGGACCTGGGAAAGAAGCATGGGAGGAAAACAATCACTTGACATAACCACCCTGGATCCATTTTTGAAATTCCGCTTCTCTCCTTTGTGCAAAACAATGTGTGTGACCATAATCATGACTACAATTCACCAACACATGAATACATCTTTGACAATACTGACTTCATGGCTCTACAAATTACCATAAATTCTTTTTGCAAAGGATAAAAGAAACTGAACCAAGGCTTCATATTAGCTGTTCCTATAATGTCCTTCCAAAACAACACACCGGACAACACCATGCGCTTGAGTTTGCATGCATTTACCAAAATTCTCTCACACACAAACCAGCATTCCTGTCCAGTTTGGCCTAAACTTTATTAAATAAAATTACAACCGAGTGAGGAGGAAGAGCAGTGAAAACCAGCATACCATGTAGTCTTGGCTGACATATGACTGCTCCATGCTGGCCATGGCAAAGAGATGACCAAGCTTAGCAGCCAGTAGACCCTGGGCCACAAACAACACACAACAGACAAAAAGAACTCAAACATCTTCCTGAAAAAGTGGCTTTTTTAAAAGGCACTGTGGCCACCAAGAGGAACAATGTCATTGAGGTCTGAGTGTGAGCTTGTCAAAGCTAAGAGTGCAAACTGTCCATTCTTAAGCATAGCAGCATCATTGAGTGTGCCGGTCTTTCTCCCCAGGTTGCAATTCGTACTTCTTAGGAAGGAGCAGTGCTTCACTCCAAACAGATTTCACAATTTATTTCATGCTAATCACAAGTGCTTGCAGAATTCTCACCATACCGGATAAGCTTTCTCAAACTCCACCAGACAGTGGCAGGCAGTTGAGCGCACTGTATTTTCAAAAACATTGTTGACCTGGGAGGACCAGAAAGGAACTGGTGAATACAGACACAATTATACAAATACTATTGAAAGTAAATATTGATAATAAACTCTAAGCTGTAATGTGAGAAGCTGATTTCCCTGCAAGCTATGAAAGATATTTTTGTTTTACGTTAATGGTCTTCATGAAAGACAAGTACAAAGCCAACTGACGAGCGCTTTTCTTTCTAAACATATTGTTGATTTCAGCAACATGTGTAAACAACTAACCTTTGTCAGAGTAGTGAGCAGTAAGTCAACAAAACCTGCCAACAGCTGAGATTCGGTGTGCTACACAGAATAAACAATAGCTCTGTCTGGGTTAGAGGGCTGAAAAACACATGAAATGTTGCCTAGCAACCAACACAATAGAATACATGTAGTGTCAGTTTTCTGACATTCAACATGCATTACAATCCTGCCAAACACTGACGACATCATTTGCACAAGGCACCAAACACTTTTGCTATCTATACAGAGGAATTTACTGCACACGGACAGGCAAAATAAAATGCAGACATTGGTTGCTATAGAAAATACATGTTGAGAAGAGGAACGCAAATTTGATTGCCTCTCTTCTTTGATCCACAACTGTTCATTCTCAACGAATCCTGAGAAGTAAACTTAGTGATCTCCACAGCTTATCTCATTCAAAAGTGCAGAGACTGTTCTGTTGGCATTCAACTGGTAAATAACTAAATCCAAAATGCATGTTCTCTACCCATGTGGATATTTGTCCACAAAACAGATGAACAGTGAATAATTCAAGCAGCTGCAAACTCCATTACATTCCAACTCTGGATGATCTCCAGAAAAGCCCTGGTCTTCTGGGTGTTGAGGAAGTCAGAGAAACAGGTTTTTTTGGTTTTGAAGACATGCCATTTGGATTGGAATAGATTGGCAAAAATCTTCAGCAAAAAAATGCCCTGCAGTGCTGCTATGCCACAGAGAGTCTGTCTGTAACTGAGCCTTATTGAATTAACGCCTTGGGCAGTGTTTATGCAGCATATAGCCTTTGTCATGCAAGTATACCATTGTAGATGCAATGTTAGCTGGTAAGTGATCAACGTCATGATCAGAGCACACATTTGGTAGCTCAGCCACTAGGCTCAGCACGCCAGAAAGCCTAACATACTTCATGAAGTCAAATACTGTATAAGATCTCGAGATTTCTCTTTTGAAACCTCAAGAGAAAGACACACCAAGAGAGAGAGAGGTGAGAGAGAGAAGGGGAGGAAGGGAGGGAGG
>JAOWAW010116398.1:0-13004 GCA_028565695.1 Nicola tetela
GCAGGTAACAAAATGATCAAGAATTCAATCTGCTTATTCTGTCATACTTGTGTGGTCATCAACTCCAAGCCACTGGTGCACTAATTTCTTGCAACTAAAACATAAACAAAAATGCAACATTCTGACTCACCTGCAAACTCAACGTTAGCAGCCTGGTCATGAACTACTGCCGTGACTTTCTCTGTTATGCGATAAGTTGATGCCACGTCTTGCAACTTCTCGGCAATCCTCACTCCAGTGTGCTGACCTGTGAACAGAGCAGTCTCCAGGCAGCACGTCTTTAACGTCCACGACTGATTGTCCTCGTCAAACTCTACCATAATGAAGTGAGCAGTAGTCGTGGCATAGGGCTGGGTGGTGGCACTTGAATGTCTGAGGTCAGGGCAATGCTGTCTTGACCAGTTAGAAGATCCACCAGCTTCTTCTTCAGTTCCTCATATCACAGCTGAACGGTTGACGCAATGTGTGTGTGAGATGGCGGACGATACCCTGGCTCCAAAAAGGCTAGAACATTTCGCAGCCCTTCGTCATGAACAACATTGATTGACCGAAGGTCAGTCCAACACCATCAAGCGAGTAAGTTTGTAATGTCCTGCGAACGAGCTTCAGAGCAAATCCATACTGGGTTTGGCTTCGTCTTGACGAAACAGTCCATCCGCTGCTGCCTCTATTGCACCTCTTCCTCCTTCTTCACATGTGTCTTCAAGTGCTCATGAAGATTTGATGTTGTTCCACTGTTGTAGCTCAAAGTTTTGTCACATACACTGTACACAGCAAGAGCTTTCCCACCTGTGGTCTTCTTCGTGAAGCTTGCCCTAATGACTGACCTTGACGCTCGAGAAATAGTGCTCGTTCGCAGACATTTGTCTTCCTCGACCTTCACACGTTTGGCAGACGGCTCACCTTCTCTAGGATCCTGTTCACAGTCAGGAGACTCCATCCTCATTTAGGCTCGAACAAAAGGAAAATGAGGACTGAACAAGATTGGGGCTCCCAAAAGTCTTTGTGTTTCGAAAGACTCGTTTCAACTTTCAATTTCTTTGGGCAACTGTAGATCATGGTAGATCTATGAGCTGAACCGATATCGAGATCCAGATAACAGCTTGATCCTGTTGATCTCTCGTTTGATCGAGATCCTATCGAGCCTCACAATGCATGCTAACCTTGCTAACCATGCTAACGCGTGCTGTGTCGCGATCGTGTACATGTATCGGCTACGCTCGCAAGACAGCAAGACTGTATATCTACGTAAAGCTTGTGGAGAACTGCCATGACAATGCTTGATGATGCTTGTTCCCAGACCCCTTATTGATTGAACCTTTGTTTAGCAAACGAAGGTTCGTTCGAATTTCCTTAACGAATAACATTTGAACCTTTGAACCTTTGTTGCAACCCTAAATTTGCCAAATGGCAATTCAGCCGTAATTTTTCCAACTGAAGTGAGAGGTTGGCCATTCATGCCGGTGACAACATCAGGATCGTGTTCAAGTTGCTCTGCGAAACCACCAAGTTGTTTCAAATGAGAACGGCCAATGGCATCAATGTCACTGCCAGTGTCTGGAAGCCAGTTGAAAATTACAGGGTCAGAGACAGAGCTCAGGGTGGTGTTCACAGTGATAAACGGACGATCTGGCGTGCTGGTACGCTGGAGTTTTAATTGGCCAATCTTGGTGTTTCCAGCGCCAGAGGGCTTCTTATGTTTCGGACACATGTTTTTGAAATGACCGGTGACATTGCAGGAATGGCAAGTCTTCGTTGCCGCAGGGCATGATGATTTAGTGTGTGCCGTCCTTCCGCAGTTCGGGCACTTTTTCGCACTAGTTGGTGTCGGCGGCTTCGGCGTTCTCGGTGTCTGTTGCTGACGTTTGTTTTGGAGATAAGTCGACTTGCGTCTTACGGCGTTCACCGAAGCTGGCGCTGAGATGGTGTCACTTGTTTGGGTGGCAGCTTCCTCAGCACGACAAATTTGAACTGCAAGCGCCAACGTTAGATTAGGTTGGGCCAACAACTTGTGCCGCGTCTCGTCATCGTCAATTCCCACAACCACACGATCACGGAGAATGTCATCATTGACCTTTGCCAATAAGCGTGGGCAATCAGCACAAACACGAGCCGAACACGTACCACAGAAAGAGAGGTCAGGGAAGTCGCAAGCGTGGAACAGCTCACGCAAAGACGTGTTAAAGGAGTCAAAAGATTCTGACTTCTGTTGAACACGTTTATAAAAATCCAAGCGATCCAAAAGTGGGTTCCGCTGGCGGCGAATATAGGCCTTTATGGCAGAAATGATGGCTGAGCAGTCAGCGTCATCCGAGATAGGAATAACTCCTTCACGGATAAATCGTCGGAGGTCTTCGTCAAAAGCCTGACGAAGGGCACAAACACGAGTTGGACGGTCCTGTTGGGCTAGCTGCTGACAAACGAAGTAGTCTTCCCACGCCTCCTCCCAGGACGTAAAATCTGCCAGTGACGACGATGAAAGCAAAATGGGCCGATCCATCGCCACAGGCTTCGGCTTCGGGCTGGGGTTTGCCGTTGAACTGGCTTGAACCAGCTTGAACCACTTGCGATGGAGCGAGCGGTTACAGCCGCTAGCGTTTGGTGAACTAACGCCGACAAGGTCTGCTCTCGTTCTGCAGAGGCCTTAATCTGCCTCTCTAAAAGCTCAACGAGAGTGGAAATGCTTCCCTCCGACATATCTCAACGGGCGAAGTTCAAGACTAAAAAATATCTGCCCACTGACGAGGATGAGTTACGCTAAGCAGAGCCGCAAACAAGGCTAGCTAGTAAGCCGGACAAGCTAGAACGAGAAAAGATTAAATAGTCCACTGCGCCATGGTATGTTTGCAATACTTGGCAAACGTTTATTTCAAGCGTCTTGTACAAGCAAGAATGCAAGAGAGAGACAATCGGAAAACTGGGCAAAGAACAACAAACTGAGAGCGGAGGGAGCACGGATGGATGTGAGAGCAGCGTGCCTGGTACGGTGAACCCAAGTACGCGAAGGTACTATGGGCGTTCATGCTATAAATGATATAAATGATACCACATCAGTTTCTATGCAAAAGTTTCTCTTTTAGAGCTTCCGTATATCTATGAGCAAACTGAGCGGGCCGAAGCCGATCCAGAGCGGGCAGGATCGAATCCACGGCCCGCCAGGGCTTGGACCGCACAATCCGGCCCGGAAGTTCCCGATCAACGTGTATGGGTGACGTCACAGAGCATGTGGGAACCCGAGTTACGCATGGACGTACAGTACGTGGAAGGCGAAATGTTTATCCGTGTAAGGGTTTTTGTCCTTTGGCCAAACACACAGCAGGGTTGCGTATGCAATGCACCAGACACGTTTGTCTGCTCAGGAACGTTTGGCAGACCGTGTAGACTGACCGGAAATTGTCATCTCTACCCAGGCATGCATGGCGGACCGCGTAGACTACCACGACCCATATGTACATAGGGTCTTTGGTTCAGGTGTAGAACAGTGCCTACCCTTTCAGAGCTTCGTGTTGGTGTAGAACTCTACCTACATTTCCGAGATTTATCGGGGAGGAATGCCGCCTACGCTTGCAATTTTTCATACTTATCATTCACCGTAGGTAGCCTACTGGACCGTCGATCGAACGCATCACAAATACATGATGTATCATGTAGGCAATCTATCCGATTGATGGTGGGCTGAACACACTCGGTCGCGACCAGCTGCATCACATCCCTCGCCGCTGAACAGCCGCCGCTGCATGGCTCGGGTTGTGATTTGCCGGTCACGACCTCCGTCTAGAATCTAGATGTGTCGGCTATTATGAATCTATACTAATACATCTAACATTGTTTATAATATTAATTATTATTATTATTATTATTATTATTATTATTATTATTATTATTATTATTATTATTATTATTATTATTATCTTTTGTACATGTTACATGTACAGTATAATAGTTGGGAATCGTCGTGAATTAAGGTGGCTCGCACCAAAATGGAAAAATGTTCAATATAGAGACAAGAAGTTTTCATATCGATTCTTCAACCAATGGAGAACAGAGGACTAAAATAAAAGCAGGAGGCCACCGGCATGGTTTTGGAACGATAAATGATCAAAAATTGGAGCAAAAATCGTGCGAATCAAGCCATATTTCATTGTTTTTCTCTGGTCTGAAGACTCTTACAATCATGATGACGTTTTGATGAGATAGTGCACAGTAAATGTCACATTCTGAAATATATTTTGTTGAATTTGAGCAAGAATTGACTGAGTTATGACCATTTTTGTGTTTGCTCAACGCCGTACGGATCCTGCAAAACAGACTACAGAACCTCAATAAAGAGGAATCTGAAGGTGAAACTGCACGTGCATGTGTATAATCAATACCTGAACAGGATTATGCAAAAAATAGGAGGTCACCGATCTCCTTTCATTAAACACGATATATTTTAGAATAAATAACATGCGGTTTTTGAAAGTTTTGATTGGACGCTGTTGTATGCGTGCGTGCAAAGCAAAATCAATGCCCATCCGCGGCCCGTGCAGTCGCGGCTGCACTCGACGCGATACGCCTCAAACATACGAATCTGTTGTGAGTATGATTATATTTTTCTGGCTGGGACACTGATGATGCTAATCATCTTTGGGCTTCTTCTCCTCCTCCTTCACGAGCCTTCAGAGAAAAGAAGCGTTTAGGAACCGACCGGTCGTCGGAGTATGTGACTACTACGCCTGAACGTTCGACGCGAGAAAAATCAAAGTTGCCAGTAATCGGCCGGGCCCGGCGCTCGTCCACGCTTGATATTCGATCGAAAATTCATTTGCCTACTGTACATTCTGTACTGGTATAGACTGCGCGCACCATATCCTTGAATCGGTCGTTTACCAAGTTGCCTACGTTTGATATGTTCCGCCCACCATCGATCAGATTACTAAATTGCCTACATCATTTATTTGTGATGCGTTCGATCGACGGTCCAGTAGACTACCTACAGTGAATGATAAGTATTAACAAATTGCAAGCGCAGACAGCATTCTTCCCCGATAAATCTCTGAAATGTAGGTAGAGCTCTACACCAACACGAAGCCCTGAAAGGATAGGCACTGTTCTACACCTGAGCCAGGTCTTTGGCCCTACCCAGAATGCATGCTACGCATAATCAGATAATCGCTGCATTGTATCCTACATGGAATGCGCATCTTAGTAACCCACAAGCAAGCAGTGTTCACTGTGGATATATGCCAGACACCGGGGGGACGGACGCCGGCCGACGTATGATATATTATTGCCATCGTCAGGCCCGTAGGGGCTGAGGGGGGCTCCACAGACGATTAATTCGCGTGCGTGCGTGCGTGCGTGCGTGTGTGTGTGTGTGCGCGCGCGCGTGTGAGCGTGTCTGTCTGTGTGTTCGTGTGTGTGTGTTTGTGTCCGTCACGCTGCAGCCGTTACTAGCCAGCGCAGCGCTAATCGCGTCTTCTTTCCCAATCAAAATGTGTTGTAGGAAGGCGTACATACTTCCAACCGAGCCATGCGGCGCAGTTGCAGCTGTTTGCGTCGTAATGTATGCCATGAACCGAGGTCTACCTTTCTAAATACATCGCCAGAGAAAAACCCTTCCGAAGCCGTGCGAAAAAAAGGGAAGAGGAAGAAACTCCAGACGCCAGCTGAGCCTCTCAGTGACCGACTCTCCTTGATTCGTTATGTACCGCCCTAGGCCCTAGTCAAGCGCTTGCTCCTTTGCCTAACCGGATACCGTAGCAAAATCAAAGTAAGCCTAACCTCTGCCCAGGCCGACCAAAGGTTCAAGTGAACAGATTGGCTGCCCTCCGCCTTAACTACTCCCTAGGCCTGGTTTAAGCGTCCTCTGCTAGCTATGTTTTTGTGTTGGCGTTTGACTTTGATCATTGGGTTGAAATTGTTTTTCTCTGAGATCGATAGCGATAGGGAGTCCTGGACCCACCGCCGATTCATCACCAGTGCAGCTGTTGCCGTGAGGTCTGACTTTTGACGGAACGGGCCACATGACTCATGCAGGTGAATGCATGCAGGTGGATTTGGTTCTGCCAAGCTGCAACATTTCCAGCATGCCGACACTACACTTCGTGCACGTAGGTTTGTTTTCGTTGCGTCTTCAAGATCTACATGGTAGACTGCATGATGAGCATGAGCTCAAGGAACTCTGTCGCTGTAAACACAATTACAACCTCATTTGTCCCCAACCAAAGCAGCTTAGCTTTGTTGCAACTTGTAGCAACCCGGTCCTAGTCCTGTATGCAATGCAGAGCTTCAATGAGTTCTTCAAAGTTGACTTTCCGTAGCATTAGGCATCCGCTATATGTAAACCATATGGCCTGCGATGGCCCCATGCGGACGCCACTTGTAATAAATTCTGGGCCTAGCTCAGGTCGTTTCGTCGCTAGGCTACAACATCGTAGTCACTTCGTAGCGTCTCGCTCAGTGGATATCGGATCGTGTCGAGGGAAAGTCACAAAGCGCGCCATGAAGCCAGCGTTTTTGAGCTGGCGGATTGGTCGAGCGGTCAAGATCGTGGTTTTCATTCGGCTAGGCGCTGGGTTGCCGCAGGGTCGAGTACGCTGTGCGCTGCACCTGGTAAAAAAGAGAAATGATTTGTTGTGATTCTCCCGGCAAGAATTCTCTTTCGAAGTATGATAATTCGGCCGTTGAGTCCACAAGGTGGGGCAAGCCCCAATAATCAAATTAGTATGAATGCAGGGCATTGCGGGGCGAGCGAATGCGCACGTTACGTGTACCAGTAGACGAATAGTACATGGAGGGCGAAATGTTTAAGTTATGCGTGTTGGGGTTTTTGCCCTTTGGCCGAACACGTAGACACAGCAGGGATGCGTATACAACGCACCAGACATGCTAGTCTGCTCAAGCACGCATGGCAGACCATGTAGACCAGACATTGTCCTGTTTTCTCAGGCATGCAAGACCATGTACCGGTAGACTACCACGACCCACATGTGCAAATACATGTAAAATTATTAAGTACATAAGGTCTTTGGCCCTTCCCAGCAGGCTAGGCATGCTGCGTGCATGGTGCGCACAATCGCCGCATTTATAATTGTACATGGAATGCTCGTCTTAGTAACCCACAAGCAAGCAGTGTCCACCATGCATATACGCCCTACGCTGGACGACGTACAATAATTCGACCGTTGAGTCAACAAGGTGGGGCGGGCCCCAATAATATACATGATGTCGGTAGGGATATATGTGGATCGACGCGAGCCAGCTCAGCCAGTAGCGGGATGATTTACTCAGTGCATTTATCAGGTTATACTGCACATGTTGTCAAGGTCTGCTAGGTCTATCGCGACAGCCTACTATTTGTTATCACCCCTCCCCCTGCTGACATCCATGGTTGTGACAGGTCTAGAACCCCCTGTCCTGCACGCTCAACCAATCACTCAGACTGGCACACAATTAAGCTGTGAGTGCAAGAGAAACTCTCGAGGCTCTCGTTGGACGTCCCTTTTTTTATCATCATCTCTGTGCCAAGAGGAGAGGAGTACTAAATACAACTAGGCAGGAGGGGACCACAAGTGACAAGGGAAAAGTGGTACCAGATACAAATAGGGCAGAGAAAGAAGTACGAGTATAAACTTCTAGTACCACAGGTGTACGTCTGTGGCAGGGGCGCCTGTGACAATGGTAGAAAGTATATTATCAGCAATTAGAGAAGAAAAAACAGTAGCAGTAGGATCAAAGCACAAGCAACATCACAGCTAAACTAAACTGTGCTGGTTGACACAACTGTGCACAATCTCTTAAGTCATAGCCATGTTCAGCAATGGGTGCTGCCATTGGTGCAACATCAAGCATGACCGTAGTGTAGACATCATTGTCATCTTGCTCTGTGTTGGTCTCCACATTGTTGTCGTCACTTTTGCTTCTCACAGCCTGCAGCACCTGCCCTGATGTATACAGCTTCAGAATATCGATGTTCCCAACTTTCTAATGTTGGCATTGATGTTCATCTTCTATCACAACAGTAGTTGCAGACAGCACCTCCCGCACAATCCAGCCAGCCTCGTACGGTGTGAACAGTTTCTGCTGGTGTCCAGGGCGTAAAAGCATGACTAGATCACCCACTGCATACGGACAAACTTGGTCATCACTGGGCAACTCACCAGGATCCAACGACGACAACTCTTCTTCCAAGAAGTCTGGAATGGCAGCTGCTCGTTCTGTCAAGTCATCCACCCACTGACTCAAGGTACGATGCTGCTCTTCTTGTGCAGCCTGCACAATTTGACTGGATAGTTACCAGCCCATCATTGCTACAAACAGTGATATTGTTGTTGCAGAGTGTGGCCTCAGGTGGTAGAAATACAACAGAAGCTCTAGGTCACCCTTCCAGTCCATTGACCTTCCAGCATCTTCTGCATGAGGGTGAGGAGGTTCTGTTGAACCTCTCAGCTCCACCTTGGGATTGTGGGTGCCTAACAGCACCAGTTCGAACAGCTACACCGAACTTTTCAAACAGGGCCTGCACAACCACATTCTGAAACTCCTTTCCAATGTCAAGTCGCATTATCTCCAGTGGACCCCATCGACAACAAAGTCCAACCAAGGCCTCAGCAACACACTTTACATCATGGTGGTGGAGCGGAACCGCTTCAGCCCACTTCATAAATGAGTCCACGCACACTAGGACACAGTGAAATAATCCTGATGCACCCACCCCTAGCTCCTGGGTATCAACCTGTATAACACTCCATGGTTTTCCTGGAATGTCAAGTTGAGTTGATGAGGGTGCTGGGCCTTTTCAATGACTTGCAGCCATGTACTGCTGACATTCCTTTGCTAGGCGCTGGCATTCCAGTGCCATTCCTGGAAAATAGCACGATCCTCTCAGCAATTGATACATCGACTCCCAATTGGCATGACCAGAGTTCACATGTGAGGTCTGTACAACGGATGGAATAAGCTTAGGTGGGATGACTGGCACTATCACAAGACCACCCAACAGCAGCTTCACTTTTCAACACAGAATACCATTCTCAAGGCACAGTTGACCTTGAACAGCTTTGTATGACCCAGTTGTAAGTGCAACATCACCTTCAGTCTCTTCCAGCTGAGATATCACAGAAAACACTTCCGGATCGCGCTGCTGGGCCTCAGCAATCCTGTCAAATGAGACTGGACCTTTCACGTGCAGGCACAATGCAGCAACTGGATTTACACTGCACCTCTCCGTCTCCTCTGCCAGCCTTAGCCAAGCAACCAGAACATGAGTGAACACATCAGCACGATTGTTCTCCGACGGCACCTGCTGAATATTCACATTCATGTCGTGCATGGCAACGATGTCCTCAAAAATCTGCAGACGGCACAGCACTAGCATCTTTTGCAGGTCAGTAGTCTTAGCTCTCTTGATGTTGTTTCACCACTGAGTCAGCCAAGCACGGACAGTTTTCGAGTCAGTCATCAGCGTTACGCTGTGGGCTCCCCACTTTGCAGCTAACGTAATGCCCTTCACTGCTGCATTGAGTTCGGCAATGTTCACATGGCGCTTATCACTGGCTAGTCTTAGCCAGAAACCATCTTCAGCTATGTCACCAACCTCCAACATGACACCAGTTGCGATATCAGATGCATCCCACCACACAGTCACATTCACCTCATTCATAGGAGCAACCGACCGCCTGCCACATGCTGGGTCTTGTGCCGTGACACGATGAAGAATATCTGTGCACACTTGGCGAGCATGATGAGGTACGATTTCATCCCAGCCACAGTTGACGCCATGTACCAATTTGTCTCTTCAACCAGCTGCAATATGGACGCAAGAATCCACATACAGGATAGTGACTTGTAATTCTTCCACACCAAGCAAAAACAGCACGCTTGGTCAATGGCTCGGGTAAGTTGAAATTGGTATCTCTTCTTGACCACATCACAACTCTGTCGTCATCAGTGTTTTGGCTAGAAAAAATTTAAAGGGGGGGGGGGCAAACACTTGAGACTTCTTCAAGTTTCCTTGCGTGATCAATCATGAGACTCAAATAGTTTATTTATATATACATCTGTAAGTATATACTAGTACGTGGCTACACAAACTGGTGTTTACATCAAGTTTTCAGTACATGAAAGGTGTGAACAGCGCTCATGTATCATAATTATACTATGCACACTTGATCATGCAGGAATGGGCCCAGATCGATATCGAAATGCAATAAAATGGCAAGGGGCACTTTGTTTTGGAAGGGGGCACTTTGTTTAGAAAGGAGGGCATAGAATTTCTAAGGGGGGGGGGGTGAGCTGCCCCCCTAAATCACTTTAGCTAAAACACTGGTCATCCTCAGAGAGCTGCAGTCCGAGCACATGCGCCTCTGGCAGGGACTCAGCTGGTTTGGTTGGCAAACCATTCTTTGCCAGTGCAACAGATACACTGTTGACTTGACTAGCTGGTGTGAGCACATCATCCACATAGTTGTCCACTTCAGGGAAGTTCCTTGTTGCCCATCAAATGATGATGTCCATAAACTTTGGAGCAACTACAAGGCCAAACCCCATCCTGGTCATAACATACACTTTCTCTTTCCATCTGACCGTTTGATAGTGCATCAGTTCTGGGCTCACGTGTACTTGTAAGTAAGCTTTCTTCATGTCTAAGAGCTTGTAGTCTCCGTCAGCTGCCATTTTCCACTTTTGCAACTTCTCTACACAGACAGATGCATCTGTGCCTGGTTGGGACTCAATCAACTTATTCAATGCGCGGTAGTCAAGGCATGGCCTCACCGGGATTGTTGGCTCATACATCTGCATGTGAGCAAGCAGAGGAAGCACACCAGCAACTTCACCATGCAGGTCCTTGTCGTGCTCAACAAGCCAACCATTGGTGATCCATGTGTTGACCTCTTTGCAAAACAAAACCTCTTCTTCGGTTGTCAGTTTCTGATGAGAGTATTGTCCAATACCTGGTCCAACAGTATTGTCTGGTGGTTGACCACACTTCCACTTCCACCAGAGAGCCCAATGATTAGCCTCGCTGTCCCATGTCACCTTTCCATTGTTTGTTGACAAGATGATGTTTCCTTTACTACGCTCTACTGATACATGGCAAAATGGATGGCAATCAGTTTGGACGGCAGCAGCAATCGCCTTCTCTTGATTGTGAGTTTTTGGTCCAACTTTGACACCTGTAAGATCACCAGAGTCAGAATAAGTTAGCTGCAAGCCTCCACAGCCACTGATGACATTGGATCCAACTAGCATGTTCACTGAAACGATTTGCAAGCTCCCAACCACATGTACAGCAACTCGAGCTCTGGGCAGACTCACTGGGCCGTCTGTCTGTTTAAACTCAAGCTCTACAGTGCCCAATACAGCAAGTGGGCTACCATCCAGAGCAACCATCCCTGCTCCAGGCTGCTTCATCCAGTTGACACCAAGTTCATTTGCAAGTTCTTGTGATATCAGTGTACTGGTCGACCCAGAATCGACCACAGCTCTTGCACGAAGCCACTCTCAATTCGATGGTCACAAAGTGTCCACGTATATCCTTGGCAGGTCAACAGCTCTCGCAACAGGAACTGTACACAAACACATTGGTGATGACATTGCTTGACTGGCCAACCAGGCCTTGTGCTGGGGGCAGTTGGCTTTCAAGTGGCCAACAGCATCACAAAAATGACATGAGGGAGGTCCAGATCAGCGCTGCTTTCCTTTGTCCACATCAGGCTTCTGTGGACAATCTCTTCTCAGATGACCAACCTCATTACAGCGGAAACACAGGACGTTCTTGTTATTGGATGAGTTGTACTTCCTTTCACTTGTGACCACAGCTGCAGCAGGGCCTAATGTTCCACCTGCATCCATGTCAGTGCATTTCAGGACCTTGATAAGTGATAACTTCCAAGCACCCCTCAACAGTCATCTCCTTTCCAGTCATCGTCAATCGAAGCTCAGTTGTGAAACGTGATGGTAATCCTGCCACAAGCTGTTCAATCACCATAGCGTCCTTTTTTGGATCTACTGCTTGATGTCCAGATAAAGCTGCTAAGCGTTGCAAGTCGGCGACATAAGCATCCGGCAACTCGTCAGCCCAAAGTTTCCTCCTGATGAAAGCCTGATAAGCTGACGACTTTGTCAAACTAAAGGACTTCACCATCTTCATTCGAACCTTTCCATTATCTTTCTTGTCTGCGTCACTCATCTTTGAGTACACAAGAAAGGGGTCTTCATCGAGAAACAAGGGAAAACGCCTCATTTGCTTCTCTTTGTATCCCAGCCTTGAATTCCTGCGAGCACTATAAATTTATCCCAGAACGCCTCTCATGCATCTGCTTTGCCATGAAAAGGCTTCAAAAACCCTTAGACTTTGATGTAATGAATCCTGGAAGTGACAGCATCAGTTTTCTTTCCATGCATCTTTATTACATCTTTCTTTCCTCACCCGAAACATCTTCCTTAAATATGTATTCACGCACAGTATTTACGTATCTTGACTGCACTATATCTGTTCCTTAACTGCACCATTACTTTCATCAACTACACCAAACATGCATTTCCTCATGATCAACTGCACTAAACTTTTCCTTGCCTACACTATGTGTTTCCAAGACTGCACCATACGTATCAGACAGTTGCACCATACATTGTGCAATGTAGCATATGTTAAATTTCATCACCATATGCTATCCGCAGAAACTCTATACCATAAAAATACATTTGAGAATCAGTAGTGTCTGGAAGCCCTCCCCATTCATCGCCGACAGTGCAGCCCAAGGGGTGTAACCAGCCACACTTTTGGAATGTGCCCAGCAGCCAAATATCTCCAGCATAAAACTGATTTTGGACACAATTCCGCAAACTGTCATGATTTAGAAGTTACAAAACCATTGAAAGTGTAACGAATGCGTGTAGTGTGTAGGAGTATAGCCTCTAGGGCTAGGTATTGGATGTAGCGTATAGAGTAGGGTACAAGTAATGAGTGTGTAGGAGTATCACTTCTAGAGTTAGGTATTGGATGTAGTGTATAGAGT
>JAOWAW010116420.1:10083-24476 GCA_028565695.1 Nicola tetela
GAGAGAGAGAGAGAGAGAGAGAGAGAGGGAGAGAGAGAGACATACAGAGAACAGAAGAGAGTGATTTTACCAAAAATGCCAATTTTCAGATAAGCAGATGTTTCGCAATGGAGGAGGAAATTGTTTAACTTTCCTGACCAGGTTTTGTAGAATGGCCTTTCAGGATAAGATATCAGGTGGCATTTCTCAGATAGACAGTATGATGTAAATGCAAGACTGTGCCAAATTTTTGTTCATCATTTCTATTTTTTTGAGTTTCTCTTTTCAGAAATGAATTTGAATTGCAGAAAATGAAGGGCCTCAACATGTAACTTCTAATATAAAACCAAATAGCAGTTGTGTTAAAAATAGGGTGAGATAGTTCTAGGGGATACCCTCCTGCCTTAAGTAGAACACGTGTAACAATTGGTGATCATATATGTTGAAACTTAGATAGGTAACCACCACACGATGAAGCTAATCTATGAGTTGACCCCCTCAGGACTGTAATCTATCAGTAGGCCTAGCCCTGCCCCTTAAATGTTAGCTCTGAGTCAATCCCCTCCCAACCCTAGCCTGTCTTCAATCACGCCTCCACAATGTAATTTCATGTCACCTTTCTTGGTCCCAACCAACCAGCTGGCATAAGAAAAAACATGACTTGAATCCTGCTTCTTAGAAATATCAGAATATCAGCCATCCACTTGTCCCATGTGACTCTATAATCTCGCGCTTTCACTGAAATTACAGACCAACTTCTGTTGCCACATCTACTAATTCTGTCACAATGCTATTGAAACAACATGGCACAAGCATTTGTATCTAGAAGCTCAATTTTACCGCAAGTACTGGTTGCAGACAGAGTACAACAGATGTTTCTGAAATGTTCTAAGAGATGGCTCCAGAGCAAACTGCAGTGTCAGGGATGCAAATCACCTTACCCATATGACATGACTTGAAAGACTTGGGAAAAAGGAGAAGGGTTGTTGGAGAGTGAATTGAAAGCACTGGTCATCAACATTGCCACTGACATGGAAATCTTGTGTACCAAAGGGAAGAAGATCCGTGACTGAAAGTGGCTCTATTGAATCTGTACAAATAGCAGCAGGTGATATCTTCTTTTTTCTAATTATTTATATACTCCTAATGTGAATTTTGAGAAAGTAACTGGAAAGGCATAAGTCTTCAATGTACTCAAGAACTAACCAGAAACATGCAAATCTTGATGTTAAAAAGCAGTGTCCTGCTGTTTACAAATGTTTGACAAGCTGATAATGATTCATGTTGCAACTATGCTTCTTTGCATTATTTGACACAGGCAAGACAATCATGCCTAGAAGAAAAAGACCCTTCCTTGTTGGGATCGCTGTTGATATTGTGCTCTGAGAACGCCTAAGTTTGGTGTACTCATCTCACCAGAACACTGAAGATTTGTCTCCTGAGGCTCTCACAGAACTGATACATGGCTTGCTTTTACAGCTGTATGGCAAAGAACGGGGAAGAAGTGATGTCCTTACCAGACAGAAGCTCAGCACAGCAATATTTGAGTATTTGGGAGAAAGCAGCTTCACATATTTACAATGTAATCCATCAACAGGCCATTGTGGCTGTTTAATTCACAGAGCATATGTATGTTGTATACATTCTGCATATTCTAATTGTTAGTGCTGGAGTTGAGAAAGTGAGGGCTCCAGAACCTGAGGATGATCGATCAGCCATATGCAGTTTTTGTAATGCAAGTACTGTGTTGATATCAGGATGCTACTTTTGTTTACTGGGTAAGCCACAGATGAAACTTATCTCTTGATCACCTGCCTTTGGCCTTTAAACTAAGGACTGTTTTGACCAGATACATATCGGCTTCACTGAAGTACAAAGTAACCTTTTTTTGTCTTCTAGGAGTCTGCACAGAGAGACAATAAGTTAGATAGGTCTACCTGAACAATTGGCTTCGCTGCTCTTGCCATTGCAATGGCAGAGAAATGAACCATTTGTATTTACACATCTGCTAACTAGGCCACAGTCGTGTAATCTCAAACTGCACTCATCGACATCACTGCATGTCATTCCGTCACCACTGTACCCAATATTGCATCGACACAGAAAGGTACCGTCTGTATTGACGCAATGGCCGTCTTCACTGCAATGGCTGAGGCCGAGCCCACACTCATCAATGTCCTCACACTGTGATTCATTACACGTGAATCCACTCATGCAACCGCAGATGAAACTACCATTCGTGTTTTGACAATTCAAGAGGCAGCAAGACGCATCTGTAGAGTACAGCAGTGAAAACACAGCTGTCCAGACCTGCTCCTTCATTCTGTCAAATAATTAAAATAGATTTTTTACAGAATGCCACCAAATTGAAACATCTTATCATGACATGTTAGTTCTTCTACCAACCAGTAATGAAAGGCAGTTTGATATTCAATAACTGAGTAGTGTACATGTCAAGGCGCTGTCAATGGTGTTACATGACAATTTTTAGGGTTCATTGAATAGAAGGCTATAAAAATGTTAATGGGCTAATAGCAACCCATAACCATTTCAGGGCCAATCCTTACCCAGACACATTTGACCGCCTATCAGCAACACAAGTAGTGCTCGGTGGCACACACGGATCAATGAGCAAGGCGGGCAATTCAGTGGTCATGTGTTCACAAACTCTCAGCATCACATTTATTTTGGAATTTTCTTTTAGGTACATAATATCTGTGCTATAAATCTACACTTTAGCTGGCATACCAAGACTTCTTGTACTCTCAGCCTCTGGTCCATTTTAGAATGAGAACAAAAGAAACAAGATGGGGCAAATCCAATGAAAAAGAATCTGCTAATGCTGTAGAGGCCCGAACCAAAGACAGAATGCAAGTGATGCTTCTGACTGGGCTGCACCACCAATTGCTGCTTCAATGCAATCAATAAAACCTCCCTCACTATGAGTTGCATGCATATTGCACAGTAATCCCTATATACATATGCATATACATAAATAAAATATAAATATTAATATATTCATATATATGCATATATGTACATAAGGGTAAAGGTAGTGAAAGGCCCAACTGAATCGTGATAATGGTGGCAAACATGGCGCAACTTGCAAATAAATTCTCTAGGCCAGTCTTGACTTCAATGCAGCTGTCTTGTAGGGTTGTATTGATGTTGTGTCTTTTAGTTCTCGGGTAGTCTTCAAGCCATCACTCTCACAATGGCTAACTTAGAAGCAACCAAGCTTGATTTTGCCCTCCTCAAGGAGCGTAAACCGTCACCGGCCACCGTTACGGCACCCATGGACATTGGCCCACCACCAACGGCAGAAATTGGCGCGCTTATCAAGAGCGACATAGAGAAAACTACTACTCGCACTAAGAAGCAGACGAAGAAGCAACCGCCAAAGTCCAGCAAGTCTCCTCGAGGTGACTCTGTGAAGAGAAATCTTTTTCCTCTAAATCTTCTTTCTCTAAATCCTCCTCTAAGGAATCTCCTGCGTTTTCCTCTAATAATTTTAACACCATTTCTCTATAAACGGCTCTCATTCAACTGTCCATAAATAAACCTAAAAACTTCTCTAGACCTTCGTTTAAGTTTTTGCTATCACTTTCCTCTACGTTCTTATGATTACTATGTCCGTAACATCAGAGTTCATCACTACTCTTTTCATGTGTTAACATTTTTGAAGAATAAATCTTGGGCCTGGGCACTAAGTTTAGGCCTTCACCAGCGCTGCCGTCTAAGGGCACATTGAATACTCTACTTCTGAATGTTGAGCGTTCTGAACGCATTGATGCCTTCTTTGAGCTGAGAGAGGATGATAGACATAGCCCTAGTTTGTTTATTCCACGATTTCACTGCAATAACTCAAATTAGAGCCCTCGAAGAGCTCCTCCAGCACTTAAAAATAATTTCCTGAAATTTCGACACATGTTTTCGCAACCCACAAACTAGAACTCTCCTCTAAGAGTTATCAAAATCTTAGCCGCGCTGAAAAGCTTCTGTACGCTCTTTAAGGGGCAGTTTAAAGATATCATCATCAGAAACGCGAAAAGAGTCTAGGCATAACAGTCCTTAACACTTTGGACTATCTTGCCAAAATGCTACCGCCAACTGTCTGACATGAAATACTATAGGCTGTTGGAAAGAAAACTTGAAAGGCTTTCTCTGTGAGGAACTAAACGAAATCCGGATTGCACTGAAGTGCAGCCTAAATTAGAAGCTCTTGTGTCTAAGCACAAGAACATGCTCTCGGAATGGGACAGTCTCAGTCTTCTCCAGTTTTTCCCGCTTAAACCGGCAAGGTTCTATGGCATTCCAAAGATCCATAAAGAACCTTGCCCTCATGGCATCAAACGTAGGCCTATCATTTCCTGCATTAGCTACTGCTTAGCCCCAGATGCTAGATTCATCGATTTTCAGATTATATCAATAATCTGAAAAGAAAGTACAGTCCTTAAGGACTCCTCTAAGCTTATGGCTGAGCTTCTAAAGCTTAAGCGTCCTGAAGCAGCAGTTATTTTAACTGCAGAAGTTGAAAGTTTATATACCAACATGGAATGGTTAGCGATACTAGCAGCTTTGGAAAAGTTTCCAGAACACCATCCCTTGAAATACATGGTGATAGAGCTTATTAAATGGGTTCTAGATGCAACTATTTTTCATTTGACCAATGCCTTAACGCAGGAAGTCTCGATTTATAAACAATGTTTGGTGTGGCACCGGGCAGCCCTATGGCTGTAAATATAGCCAATGGTTTCTTTGCTGTTTACGGGAAATTGACTGTTAGCCATTTTATAGGGCGCATCATTCTCTGTAAGAGATTCGTTGCTGACATCATTTTAATTTTGGGCAGACCTCTCAAAACTCTAGTCAAATTTCAGCTAGCTCTCTACCAAGAACTAGCACCGCACATCAGACTAGTATGGTCCAAACCTGATGTCTCAGCCATCTTCCTGGGTCTTTTGGTATGGAAATGCGCTGATGTCTCAGTTTCATTCAAAACCTACCAAAGGGCTTTGAACGCCTATTTGTACATTCTTTTTTTATCAGCACATCCTCGCTCGAATTTCAGAACGTTAATACATGCCAAACTTTTCCAATACAATCGTACAAACTTGGCTCTTGCGGACATTAAGCAGATACCCTCATTTTTTTCTCAAGACTGCAAGAGTGCAGTTACCCTCCCACTTCCCTGAGGCAGGAATTTGAAAAAGTTCTTTCCTGCTTCCAGCGTCCAGAACATGCTACGATATGAAAGGTCAGCAAAAGAAAATACTGCAAAAGTTAGTACTTTCTATGTTCCCTTCCATCCATTCTATGAGAAACTGAAACCGCCTTTTGGTAGTGTTTTCGAAAAGGATGCTCACGTTTTCTGAAGCAGAACACGTTATTCTGATGTACAACGTTTTCTCATCTCTTAGCTGCAAGCTATACTGGAATTCTCCCTTAATGCTCTTTATCTTTCACACATTTGTCTCATATCTTTCTTGTCTGACAAAGACTCAAGTCAGAAACAAGTCACAAAATAATAAAGATCTTTTTGGACCACAAAAGGATGTAGATCTTTTTAGATCACTTGAAGTGTGTTTTGTCCGTGTTGGGTTAGCTTTTTCATTCTTCTGGGTGGGGATGCTCCCAGAGGGGTCACAGCTGCCAAGAAGCTTGGGCCCTCAGTAAGAGAATCCCAGAACGATTAATACACCTTACATACAGCACATTCATGTACACACATAAGGGAACACGTTGCTTAGAAATGTAATCTCACATCTTGTACAGTTTTGACACCTATAGTAATATGCTTTCACACCCTCAGCGCTATAGTGTTAGTATATTCAGCTTTCTGTATTCCCTTGCCTTTCTTATCTCTGGTGCAGCCAGATGCAAATTCTGCCGAAATGTCTCATGAAGAAAAGTTTCTTGTGACTGGTGTACTGGGAATTCTTTATGTTATCACTATCCAGTCAGGAACCCTCAAGTCCTATTTTTAATACATTTTTGTTCAAACAGTCTATATAATATTACCACATCTTTCTTCTGAATTGATGTGGGAGAGCTGCCTCCCTACATCACCTATGTGAAGAAGAATGGCCCATTAATATTACTTCGAAATTCTAAATATTGCACCATATTCACAGTGGTGCAACTGCAGGTCATAGTTTCTTTTACAGCTTATTGAGTTTTTCCCTTGTTAATTTTTTATTGTGAAAAGCTTAAGTCACAACCTTGCTATGCACATGAAGCCAATTACTTAGAGCTACTAGATTGGCTGAGCAGTTCAAATCATGATTAATATTACTGTTTCATCTATGTACTTCGCTACCTTAGATTTAAGCTTGCAGTTAGCAGGGAAGAAAAGACTGCTATAATCATAAAGATGACGACAAACAGGAATTGATAAGGGGACTGTTGGTTACTAGCAATACTTTTACGACCTATACCACAAGTAACAGCTTGTTGGTAGCTGGTGTAACAACTATGGAGGATTAAACATGAAGACGGGGTTGCCACTACTAAAAGAGGAGAAATCTAATGGGCACTGGCAGACGGTAATTAAAGGGCAAGGCCCAAGGCGAAGGTGAAGCCTGAGCTTTCTAGGGGAGAGGTCCAGGGGCATACCCCCGATTTTGGAATTTGAGCTGCCAAATGGTGCATTTGGGGGTTATTTGGGTGTCTTTTTCGTGTGATAAAGGACATACACAGGAAGCACACTAATTGTCAGAGCATGAAGGTATCAGTCGAAAGATTGGACGTCTGAAAGCAAATCAGAGCATTTCCAAAATATTGCAGCTAATGGGAACCCTGTGAAGAGGATTTCCCATCACACCAGTCACAAGAAACTTTACTTCATGAGATGTTTTGCCGAAAATGCCTCTGTCTTCATCAGTCATCAGAAAGATAAGGGAGTACAGAAGGCTAGAGATACAGTCATATACCTTCGCACTAAAATGCCGCAAGAAAAAGTTTCCTGTCACTGCTGTGCTCGTAAATCCTCTTTATGTCATGACAACCCACTCAGGATCTCTCAAGTGCTATGGAGGATTTGCCGGTAGATTGCTACTTTTTTGCATCCTCTTTATGATACAAGTGTGTTCTTTCTATCAAGTAGTTAAAGGGTTCCAAAAGCTAGCGAACAAGATTACATTAACTTTCTTGCCCTGACAAAAACCGGGCTTCAAATTTTCTTGGAGTATTAGTCCTCGGTAATCCATCTAGCTTGAAAATTAATACACACATAAAAACCTAGTCCAGACCCTATCTCAACCGCGGAAGGGGCTCTTTGTACCGCATCCTTTACTTTTTAACATGGTAACCTCTCCGCTGACTGAGCTACTGTGGGGCTTCAGCTTAGGTTTGTATTGATAACTAGTTATCAATGCGGACGTTAGTACCAAAAATGGCTTCTGTACTGGTAGTTATTGCTGAATTAGCAATGGGGAGGAGGCTCAAAAGCCTGCATAGAGTTTGGAGAGCCAATAGGCCTGGTTGGAATGGGTTAAGTTTAGAAGTCTTTGCTGGCTGATTGCACCACACCTACCAGTACAAGGAACAGGAGCAGTGCAGTTATGTGTTCCGCCTGTACACTCATTGATGTCATTGCAATAGTATCCATTGCCAGAGTAACCATCCTTGCATTGACAGTAATGACCTCCAATGATGTTCGTGCAGATTGCATTTCTGTCACACACCTGAGTGGGAACTGCAAAAAGGCAGTGAATCATGCCAAATAAAGAAGAAAGGGGAGCAAGACATTCACAATGACACAGGGAGCCATAATTAGTATGAAATACAGAGAACAGACTGCTTAATGAAGACCAGGGCCAATAGAGCTTAGCAATCTCTACACAGAGCTGATCTAAGTATATTGACAAATCATCTAACAGCCACACAAACACATGCCGCTGTTTCCATATAAATTAAATGTGATGTTATTGCTTATAAATCCTACAAAGGCTGGGTATGTGCCTGAAACATTCCAGTGCTGCCAAATTTTTATTGCTGAAGATTGAACCTGGTGAAAAATTTTCTCCCAACCAGGACGTGGCTCAGTTGTTGCTATGGTAACCAAAACTCTCGCTCAGCAGAATAAACGCTGACAGTAAAATGTACACTCAACACATCACACATCACTTGGTGATGTGTGTTGTGTTGAGTGTATGATTTATAGCACAAACTATATAAAAAGATGACTGTTGGTCAGCCCTCAATTTTTTTGGCAACTAATTGCATCAAAGGGACAAATGGACAAGACATTAAATTTCAGACGCTGTTCGGAAAATTGGACAAGTTGGCAATACTGCGTAGTTTCTATGTCAATGGAGAAATATAATTAAAAAGAAGAGTTTGCTTGTTTATAGAGATGGGATTGTATGCTGTTGAAGTTCAAGAAAGTAAAAGCCATGATTGACAGAGATGTTAAAGTGGAACAATGACGCTACACAGAGCGTGACAGTTAGACCTATTTAATGATTTAACATACGGTTGCTGCTTCCAAAGGGCGACTTAGCATTGCAAACAGAAGCTGACCCAACTGGAGTTGTATGACCATAAAAATTGTAGTGGTGGTTCATCAGAGCACATACAGAGCCCATATAGTTTTCAGGAAGTATAATTCCCTGAAATCCAGTCCCTTAACTATTTTTTCATATAAGGTAGCTGCAGGTCTAAGTTGAGCAGTGACTAAGAAATCTCATTTGCAGGCAGACTCTTTATCAACCCTCAAATCAATTGGGAAAAATGTTGCAATTATGATATTGGTGTGCTGCAACCAATAAGTAGTAGTACTTCATGGCTGAGCCATAGTGAAAGAGGGAAGAACTCTTGTTCATCGCTTTTGGGGTGCGACATGGGCACGCACTGAGCGCGTGCAGGGGAACCTGCGCATGCTCAGAAGTAGCTATCATGGTGCAGGTTGTAGGCGAGTTAAGAGACTGCAGATGGAGCAGTCTCAGGTCAGTCTTGGTTTCACATTGGCAGTGACAGAGTGTCCCCCCCCCTCCCCCCCGCAGAGTGTGGTGAGATGTGGTGTTTGTCGGGGTGACAGCAATGGTGACAAGCAATGAAATGGGTAGTCCTGGCCTCGGACAAACCACTGAATGCGAAAACCACCGTTTCTCATCTGTTGGTCATTAGCAAGGTCTGATGTTGCTAGAGGTGACTGTTAGGCTGTGCAAAAACTAGCACTGGGCACCTTAAATTGCATGCCATGGCCAAATAGTGTGTTCCCTGGCAATACAAAATTGTAGCCTGGCAATACAAAAATTGTAGCACGGCTATTTTGGGGGTTTCTGTCAATGAGGGGATTTGTGTTCTCTCTTGATTTTCTTGACAATATGAAGTGGGTACTCTAAGTATAGGAAGTGGCAATTTGGTGTTATTTTCTTTTTAAGTGAAACGTATTCAACGTGAAAGCAGCTATGTGAGAAGTCCAGAAGTGCATGAACAAAAAACTTTACTTAAGGGGTGGGAAACTCTGCATTAAAAGAGATAAAAAGAAAAACACAAACTGACGAGAAATTCTTTAAAACAATATACCACATTCATTGACGTCACTGCAATTGAAGCCATTGCCGGTAAATCCGCCCAGGCAGGCACAATTGAAGGAGCCAAAATAATTGTTACAGACTGCATTGACATCACAAGGAGCAGAGGAGCATTCATTGATGTCTGTGCAATGGTAACCAGTCCCAGTATAACCTGACTGACAAGAGCAGGAAAACTTTCCAGCCTGGTTTTGACAATTCGCAAATACACTGCAATTATGTAAAAAAGTCAAACATTCGTCAATGTCCGTGCAGACGTCACCACTGCCAGAGAATCCAGGGGTGCAGGTGCATCTGTAAGATCCAGGGATGTTTCTACAGGTTGCGTTTATGCTGCAGTTATGCAAATTAAGGCCACATTCATCGTTGTCCGAACAAATTGGAGAATTATTGCAGACGAACCCAGGAAGACAGCCACATCTGAATGATCCAGGGGTGTTCTGGCATGCATCATCACAGCATGACGGATCTTTAGCAGAAAAAACGGAAAGTTCAAACTTTTCATTTAGCTGCAGTGGACTATGGGCAAAGGAATGCTCATCATATCATATGTCTCGTAGCTTTCATGCTTCCCACCTGGATCATATAGTGTGCACAAATGATAACTGCACACATTTCACAAATAAAACATGACAGGATTATTGGTTGGAACATGTGGCCAGTCAAGTGCAGTTATGCAGTCCGACTGAGCACTTATCAACATTAATGCAAGGGGAGCCTTTTCCTATTAAAAATTTTCCACACACAGGTAAAGGAGACTGGGGTATTCGCACATGATGAACAGAAGGGACAATCTCAAGCAACATCTGCTAGGCACCATGGTGGAGTTATGGTGTCATGGCAGTGGGGTACCTTGGATGCTGTTCACGGTTTCGACTGCAGTCTAGTGGGACTGGACAGGCGGATTTCTATCAGTTGAAGATCATACTAAGTGGTCCAAGTATAACATTTCATTACTGACCTGACAAATTCGAACATGTAGACCGTTCAGTACAGTTGTGCAACCCAACCAAGCACTCATCTACATCCCTGCATACTGAGCCATTGCCTGTGTAGCCGTCTTTACAATTGCAAGCAAAAGACCCAATAGTGTTCACACAGGTTGAATTAGACCCACAATCTCCAGGTAGAGGTAAATCTGTTAAGCCTACAACACAATGGAAATAGCACAAATGAATTCTTAATTGCAAACAGATGACAAGTGGGTGTGCCAGAAGTAAGCTTACGGGTAGATGTTACAAAGAAAATGACTTGTGGATGTGGAAGACTTTTCAGATGAAAAATGTTCAACATGATTCACATGAACTAATGGGTTTCTGTCAAGTAGTGGTTCTCAGACTAGCGGAGCTGATACTATATGTGACAACTCTGCAATAATGTTGTGCTACTAAACGTTCTTACTCAGACAGCCGCACGAGTCCCAATCAAAAGCCATGTCGTCAACAGCAATATCACCCCTAGAACTTGATCCAGCTATACCGATTATGTCAATCTGCATCAAATCACAAAACCAGCTTTCCAATAGAGAAGGAATAGATAACATCCCCAAATATTTGAAAGGGTTCAAGTGAAGCTTAAGCCATTTGTTTCATAAATAAGTGGAATCATGTGAAAGAACAAAAAATGGTTGCCAAAATGGAATTGTAAATTAGAAAAACATGCATATCCACACTCTGCACTAGATTTGAAGGCCACAGCAGATTGAGTCTGGTTAGAAGGCAACCTTTCCAGAGGATCTTCTGTCCCTAATGGTAAACAGCACTGATCATAGGAATGGAAAATAAACTTTGTAGCAGATCAGGTTCATCATTGCAGAGTAGGGCTCCTCCTTCATCCATTCATGCATCAAAGTACACTATAGAAAGGCAGTGTCATTTTCCATGGCATTCCACATTTGCTCGTGAAGAGCAGTGGGACAGAGAACCCATGAGTATGTATGATCTCTAGCACCCGCTTCATCCATTTTCTGTTTCATCAAACAATCAATGTGTGAGAGTTGAAATCAGCTGTTGTGAGAATCAAAATGGTGGCAAACCTGTACATACAGCCATTTTTGTCCCAGGAACCACGAGTCTTAATGTCCAGACAAGCATTGTCATTTTAGTTTGCTGACTTAAGAAGCCATTACGCATTCTGAAGCTGTAAGTGTGGTCTGTTGGATACATCATGGCTCGACATCTTGTAGTAGTACTGCAAGATTGTAATGTTACATTGTTACACATCCGGGTATAGTATCCAAGGGGCCAACCTTAATGCTGAAATAGAACAGCCCTAAACTCCCTTTGGTGGAAGAAGAATCAATGTCTTACCAGTAGCATAGCCATGACCCCTAATGTAGCTCCTTTCTCCTGGGTAGCCATTGTGCTGCATAATTGGTTGGCTGATAGCTTGGCAAGTGTTTCACCACACCATGTACATTCACCAGGATGGACTTGATTTGGCACTGAAAGGGCGGTGAATTTGCCACATACCCAACACTCGTCTTTAAGTTTTATAGCATTTCACAATTTAGTTGCAGGTTTGATGAAAGCATACCTAGCTTTAGAGTTTTGTGAGAACTTCTAAATGTTACCAAAGGCAATTATTTCTATAAAGCTTGGGCCAGCTCATTGTACATTCAAATAATTTTGAAAATAAAAGTGAAAGGCAGACAGAAAAAGATAGGATATAGGAGCCGATTTATACATTTTTTGTGGATATGCTCTTTATTAAAGAAATTAAACTGTTTCTCCAGGCATCCACCTCGGATTTGTCAAAGAGAGGGAAAAAGCAGAAGAGACAAACAAGGTTAGGTAGGGATGTGTGGCATACAGTTTAATATTGAGGAAAATATAATACTATGTGCGTCCTTTTACAAACCACTCCTGACCCAACAAGTCTGTATTACAAGGTAGCATGGAAGAGAGAAGACGAAAGTACAAAGATGTACAGATGGCCTGCTGAGTGCATGAAAAGAAATAAACAATACCTCCCCAACTGGGCCTTCTGGCAAACAAAAATAGTTAATCACACACTGCTTACATCAAGCAGTGCGGTGGAATTCCTGCCTGACCAGCCCCCACCATAGTGGTGACAATGTTTTTAAAGACGCTTGGATTCATAAGGACAACCATGACCCTTCCCATCCAAGGAGCGGGCAATAGCAGGATAACCAGCTGCATAACTGCTTAGAGTGTTCAGGGGATTTCTTTTCGGATTTGAGAGGGAGGAAACTAGAGAACCCAGAGGATACCCTTGCAGAAGGGCAAAAAAGAAACTGCAAATCATTTTGACATGTCCTGAACGTAGTATATGTACGCTCAGAGGTCAGAGTCAGATGGTTTAATGCATCTGCCAACCTGACACTACTACACGTACAGTGTGTACTTACCACAAATGTTGGCGTCACCAACACAGAGATCATCATTGAAGTGGGATGCCAGTAATTTCCTTGATCACCAAAAAGTTGAAAAATAGTAGTCACTCTATTATCTGAATGGAGCTGTACTTCCAACCTGTTGATGGTCAAGCCATACATATGATACCAAAACCTGAACTGACAAGATGGTGTTAAAGGTTTTCGAAAAATTGGTGACCGGAGAATTGCCCGATGTTCACTGGACGTCAAAGAAGTCTCAATATATATGTATCGCCCTAGAGAATAACAGATAGTGGTATCATTTTTAGAATAGAAATACAAAACAGGTTATACCTACCTAGATTAAGAGCTGTTATCCCTTTGACGTTTACAGATAGTGTTATGACGTACAAGGACCTATATGCATATTCACCCAACTCACAAAAGTTTGAGAAAATCATTGGATACAAGTATACCATCATTTTTTTCACAATGTAACAAGCAGGGTTTGCTCTGTTATACAAGGAAATGCGTTTCCAGTGTGAGTCTTTAGCTTTTCCGGAAACCTCTTTCAGGTCAACAGTTCAAAGTAGATGTCAGCACAGTCTCCATTACGATGTGACCAAGTTTAGGCAGCCAACTAAATTAAAGTGTTAACTATAATTCAAGCATCGAAAAAGGCCATTCACATTGGCAGAATCATTAACAATCATTTTCTCACCCCCTTTACTCCAGTTGGGTGCGCACAGCAGACTCAAACCTGTGGCGGCCAAGCGCCTAGCCAAAACGAAAATCACACTTTTTTTGAACTGGCGGATTGGCCAAGCGGTTAAGATTGTATGATTTTCATTTCGGCTAGGTGCTTGGTTGCCACAGGTTCGAGTCCGCTGTGCGTACCCAGCCAGAGTAAAGTGAATAAGACAATGAATGGTTATAATACAAGCAGTTTCTTTAGTCTGTGAATTGCATAATAATAGCAATGTGTAGCTGATGACCAGATGTACTTCTGATTTAGGTCCTCTACAGAGCCGATCACTGGCTAGGGTGTATGAAGCTAGAAACAGAATTAATACCAAACTGAAGTTTTAAAGTGCAGAAGGACGTATTTTCCTGGCCCTATATCCATCTGTGAACAAACACATTTAGCTTAGTGTACTTATTTATACCAACAGTTGCAATATGAACTTACCTAAGGAAGTATTGAGTGTGTGGTCAAATGTCGGACCTGTGTTACGTGACGGTGTAGGGCCACTATTCAACTCCCAGTTGAAGTTAGCAGAAAATGAGTTATACCATCCCTGAAGAGCTGGATTGTCCTCAAAGGTGACTTTTTTGTTGCAGTCTTTGAAAATATGCATACACGGAGAAAGAAAAAAAAACGTTAATATCACTTTACCACGGGTATTGACAATGTTTTAGCCTACCCATGTATTAGCCTTCGTATTCAACAGTGTTAGTAAGATAATAATAATAATAATAATAATAATAATAATAATAATAATAATAATAATCCTTAAACGACATTATTCACGCTGGGA
>JAOWAW010116421.1:1809-12999 GCA_028565695.1 Nicola tetela
GGTGGTCTGTCAGCCATTGTGCCTTGCAGCACAGGCTAAGTATGTGAATCCCCATTTATCCCATGCATGGTGACTTTCATCCCGTGGATGGTGACATTCCTTCCCTGAGGCGATAACTCCCGTTCGGTGGGCTCAATTTTCTCCGTTCCTGGGAAGAATGAAAGGACTGTTCCTAAGGGAACTCGCTCATGGAACATTTATTAGCTGTTGCCAATACTAAAAATTTCAACAAAAAAGAAAAACTAGTGGAAGATGCGCATTTGAAGCTGATTTGTGGATTTCAAAGCACAGCTGTTCTATGTTGCACATATGGTGCCTGAATCATCGCGATAAACGCCTCATAACTAAGTGCCCCATCAGAAAAGGCCTTAGAAAATACAATTGCCCAGGGTGATAAATTGAAACGCACCTAGATATGCATTGTACAGTTAATCACTGTGCAGCAAAAAATGGTCTGGATGAGAAGACACTTTTAAGAATATTTTCTGCTGCTGATATTTACCATACTTTACCAGTAGTCTGCAAAATCAGAAGCTCTAAGAACAGAGGTCCTAGAGAAACTGTACAGTGGTGCAATAATTTTCCAATGCGTGAAGTGAAACATGCAGTATCAGTCAGCCCTGGGCAAAAGGAAACTATTGATATAACCCCAAAACTTTATTCACAGAACATCAACTGTGATGCTGAATACAAACACAGCCGCTCAGCAAGTGAATTGGCACCTGAGCCATTCCTTGGCTGATGTGAACTCCACTCTCATGCAATTAAGCAAGCCCTAGCAATGCAGAAAGCTGGTATCTAGGTTTTCTACGTTCTCTTCTTTATGTAGATTCTTGCAGTGACTCTGCTCTTCTGGCATGACAGGCAGAAAGCAACTATGCATCCGAGTAGCCATGGAATCATGCAGCTGAATGCCATACACACACGCCCAGTAGCACATCACCAGCAATTTGAGACAAAGACTGAGCGAATGTGTGCAGGTGAGTACAGCCTCGGCCACAAGGGCATGGTACATGTATACGCATGGTGGGTGCTATTGACTAGGAGCTCTGTGCATGCAATGCATGTTGATCTACTACTGCCCACTGCACTTGTAGATCTACTGTTGAAGATCTATTTCATATTTTCTGTGCTACATATTCATGTGCATGCAGGCTACACGTTTCTACGTGAGTCTACGTGTAGTATCTAGACTGTCGACTCAGCCTTCATGTTGACTTTTTGTGATGGAGTGCCACAATTGTCAGTGTTGAACTTTCTTTCTGCTTTTTTCCCTTAGGTCTAACTGAATATGGTTTCACAGCAGAGGAAAGAGAAGGGGTTTTCGAAGGCTGATTTGGAGTCACCAAGGAAGTGGAAAAAGCTTTTAACTCCAGGGAAGTTGAGCTGGGAAGGCCTTCCTGCTTAGTGATCTAATGGTACACAAGACAGCCACTGCTGCCTCTTCCTGTCATGGGGGTAACAGCCTTTGTTGCCAGTGGGAGACTGATGTGGTTCAGGCTTAGTGCGCCAGAATCGGAGGCTTTTACCTAGACATCCTGCTAGGACAAGGCGAACAATGAAACGAGAGCAAGTTTGGTCGTAGTCCTTGGAAAATGGCATTGTACTGTATATACCAGTAGTATGGCAGAGAGCCATCGCCATCCCTTCCAGTCAATTTTCGGTACGGAAAACAGCCTTCCATTGAGAGACTGGTGGGGTTTAGGTTTAGTACAATTAGGAATCTTCAGCCTGAATGTTCTACTGAAACGATATGAACAACAGTAAGGGAGCAATCTCAAATAAACAGTCATCATCCTCGCATCTTATGCATTCTTGTTGTTTGTATTGTGGCCTTATGTGAAAGTAGCGGCTACTTGATTTGGGTACATTCTCCTTATTATCTCATTTTTCAGCTGAAAAATGAGCTACTGAGAGACATTCCCAAATGTCGTTCAATGTGTTCAACTAATTTTTTCCCTAGCTTCAGCTGTACTAGAAAAATGGAAGAAACGCCATGTACATGTTGTATCAAACTTCTTTCCACCAAAATCTAGATCTTACAAAAATTTTGCGTGAGCTTGCTGTACACAATGCCTGAGCATTGCTGGTAATGATACTCAGTGCATGTGAACCCAACAAATCATCTTTAGTAAACCACAAGTGGGCAGTTTTTGATGAAAGTATCTCACATGGGCCCACAGAAAAACAGTGGGACTCATGTCCAATAATCGTGGCAGGAGCCCTCTCCAGTCCCCACAGGCCTGGTGAGGGCACTAGTAAATATTCCATTTTGAACTGTGCAGCACAAACACAGATTACCAATTGCATATTGTGGACTAGGTAAACATCCATATACCCCAATGCACAGAGCATCAAAGTGCTATTGTCTGTTTTCTCATCCAATTGCAGTAGTTACACTGAAGCAATATTGCAACATACATGTAAAGGTCATTATAGAAATTAATGCACAAGCGAGCACACTGGAGGCAGAGGGGAGCATTCTGTATGCAAGTCTTGTAGATACACTTGGCACCATGTTATCTTCTTTTCACTCACAGTAATTACTGATCAAATTTACCCAAAAGGAAGATTGGTTTCTATTGTACAGATATTTAAAAATCACAGCCCCTGCAGACCACATGGAACTAAACTGTGCAAGAAGGAGGACAAAGTCTTCATTCATCTCTCTCAGACATACAGCTCATGTCAAGATGAACGAACTTCTACTGCACACAAAGATAGCCACCAATAACCATTACACAGCAGGCATTCAATAAAGAATAAAATACCTAACTGCACAAGGACACATCTGTGGGCAAAATTGCTAATGCTTCAATCACAAGTAGTAAGGACAGGATTAAGCTTATAAATGTACCAAACCCTTTTAAACAAGAAAATACTTACCAACTGTGACGCATTTTTGGTCTGTGTGTTCACCCGCCACACTACGACCATGGCAGTCTACACAGAAGTCAGCCTGTGCATTCCTCACTGTCATGAAAATGTTATCACCAACAGCAGTCACTTCAGAACGCGGTGGTCGATTAGATCCCCACGTCAAGTCTGGCAAAGGAACACCACCTGCTGGAACACAGCGTAAATGCACTGTTCCTCCTCGTCGAATAGGAGTGTCTGGAAGAACTGGGCTATTTGGCCTGGGACCAACACGATCAACTTTCACCACTGGTGGCTCTTCTGTTCACAACACAAAAACAAAAATAACAAAAGGAGTCATGGTAACCATGTCAGTAAGTATTGCTGCTCTCCAAGGAACAATATCATAAGTTAACAGCTTGCCAACAAATGGCAATTTTGTAGGTATACAACCACCCTCCCTCTTCCAAATACAAGTGCAACACATATATCCATGCATAGGCAGCATATAGTGCACCAGCACAAATCACTCACATACAGAATCATCAGTTATCAATGATGGCTAACAATGAGTGAGTGACCAGACAGAAAAAAATTGAAAGCACTTCAGATTACTGCTTTACTGGCAACAGCTACAACCTGATTGTGTCAGAAATCTACTTCATAGTAATTAGTAATCCCTGGTATCAGACTGTCCATACAAATTTCACATCTGCCAACCAAGCCCAACTGGATCATCAATCAGTTAAATTCGAGTCGAGGTTTCAAATTCGTTTTTGTAATCTTAGTCCTACACACAACAGAGTAGGCTTCAGCCAAATAGATCTTGATCATGTGCCCTAGATGCCTTCACCTGCAGAACTATGCTGCAAAGCATCAGCACGACTCCCCTAAATCTAAAGTTAACCTTCACTGATAGTATGTGCTGATGTAGTCGACCCTAGCATGAAATGCTGAGTACAACACACGCAAGGGGGTGACTAACTTTGCTAGCTGGAACTAAATAAGGAGGCTACGCTTACATATTTGGGGACGACTACATATGGGTAGGCTACAAGTACACGCACATGTTTGTGGATGGCTCAAAATGAGCTTACGCAGTTCACCAGTCTTGTGACACTTGACCTCCCTCAGCGTTGTTTCAACAGGAGAAATGGAAACTTTAGATTTGGAATTAAGAAGCACTGGCAAAGGATGACTTTTGTCAGATCAGAATGAAAAAGGAGCTTAAGTGGATACTTACCTTTTGTTCTAAGCCATAATTATTTTAATGCCAACAGTCTTTCACAGACTTTTTGGGGTTGCAGCTACTAGTACAGGATTTGGCATGGTGCAGATGTTTCTCTACAGGTTCGGATGCATATATGTAGAATGGCAGGAAACTGGTGCATGTTCCCAGACCTGTCCACTGATGGACTCTACATATATGTGTTCAGCCCTTACCTGTAAGTGAAACCTCCCTAATGACGTGATGTCACCAGGTAGGTAGGCTGACACAGCAGCATTACATACTTCCGTCAGCAAACGCAATTGAGCCAAAACCCTCACCCTCCCATACATAAAAAAAATGGTGTTTCTTGGCAGCATGCAAACTTATTATATCGTTCCTAAGTGGTCCTTGATTCTACTCACTACAAACAGTTCTACACAATCACCTGGGTCAGTAGATGTGAATCGCTTTTACAAGAATGATGGCCTAAACGTTCCTCCAAAATGACAAATTATGCATTATTCTCAACCTCATAGAGTCAGCTGACAAGGGAACACAAAAAGCCCTCGTAATTAGCTCAGGGCAGCTCGTAATGTAAATCAGTGCTCTGCTACTGAGGTCAAATAAATCTGCTACTGGTTGCTAATACAAAAATAAAAATGATTAGAAAAAACTAACGAAAACTTGGAACTGCAAATGAGCCAAACCAAGGAGGTCAAACAGTGTTCGTTGAGCTTTTCATGTTTCTGCAATTCATGCCAACTGAGAAGGCTATCACACGTATAGTCAACATCAACCTTGCTGCAAGCACACATATATTTACAGTTGTCAGAGATGATAAAAGTCTAACAGGCAGTCAGCCAGAAGCTGCATTCACTCCACACACACACGCGCGTGCACACATGCACATACAGGAATAAGACCAGGTTACTTACTCAAAACATTGACACACTGGCTATCTGAAGCTTCGCCTTCAAGGTTGGTTCCAAAGCAGTCAACGCAAAACTTTTCAGTAACTGCTGGAGCATGAAGTCTGATGATGCTTCCAATCTTTTCAATACGGTAACCACGTGGGAATGAGCTTCCTGGCTGTAATTTGAACTCCAGTTCTGGAATAGGATCGCCTACTACTGGTTGACACACAAGTGTGATATTCTTGCCAGCTTCCACTTCATTAGGCCCAGTTATATCCACAACAGGACTCTCACCTGTAGCCAAAACACATTCAAAAGACTCAAAAACAAAACCCATCCCATCCTCCAGTGGAATCATGCTGGAAACATTTCTACAGCAGCACACAGCCAATAAAAACCATGCAAATCTTTAACGTCAATATTTGGTTTGGGTTGAGACAACACAGGAATTTAGCCATTGCATTTTATGTATCACTTACCAAGGCAACCTGGTCTGCAACTCGGAGTAGGTGGTATCTCACATAAGCATCGCTCACAGACCTGCTTGCTGATTTCTTTCACTTTCAGATCAATGAATGCCTTTGTGAATGCCCGTGCCGTGTTGCCACCCTTACGAAGCAGGTTCAAGTCCCATGCTGCACCACCAAGAGCCATTGCCATTTTCACATAGTCTTTGTGTGTCGTACCATGACCAGTCATGCCAACAGCCTCGCCATTGCCCCGTGTAAGACGGAACTCACCACCTCGCATTTCTATCGCACTGTCGTTGTTGCTACTTACTCCAAGTGCTGGTGTGTGCAGGTCTTGCTCCTTTGACATCATCTGTTCATTGACAACAACATTGAGAATACACCCCCTTGCTCGCATTTTGTTTAGAATGTAATCATATGTCAGAGGTGAGCCTCCACTTGGTGGACTAAGAGGTGTTCGGCCTTCATCAGTGACTCCAATGAGTTGGCAAGCAAGACCAGGTCGCAAGGGATATGTGTCCAAAGCAAGATTCATGGCCAAATACAGATCTTCCAAGCGGCCATTCAAAGCCAGTGACAGACGAGCTTTATTGAAGTCACTTGCTGTGCCTGTCAGCTCACCATGTACAGGCATAGGAATGCCATGCCCTGTAATGTGATCGGGATGATCTTTGGCAAAGCCAATAAGACCAAACTGATTGGGCAGCAACCCAGCACCAATACCTGATTCCCTCAGTGTTGCATCAAGTCCCATGCTGATATCTGCTAGCCATGCATGCTCTTTAATCATAGATGCCGACTCGTCCACCAAAAAGATGATATCTGCTGCTGGGCTGGTGCGAGCTTCTCGAATGGTTTCACTGGTGTTGATATAACTGTAATCACCTTTTGGAAATGGTGTTCCTTCCTTGACACACACTTCACCTACACACAAAAAAAAGAAACAGTATAAAGAAAGTAACATGAAAGCAGCCAGGTTGCGTGTGTGACTAATATTTGGTGAAAAAATGGAAATTTTTGGTAATTTTGGTGTGAAAGAAATTTGTTTGAATTTACCTAAAATTAAACTAGTGCTGCAACAAATATTCAAATAATCAAATATGATCGATTTGGACAACTTTGGCAAATATTCGAACACGGAAATTTCGAATAGACTATTCGAGAAACTGCAATGTCATACGCACTAGCTATCTACATACACATATGCAAACATGTTATGTCGACCAATTGCGATCACGACTATATTCTACACGTGAGTGTGCACGTGCACAGCTGCACAGTCACACAAACGCACAGTCTTGTCTGCTGGACACCTGCACGATTTGCACGATCACAATCAAGTTCCTTCAACTTGAGGCTTTCAGTTCAAACTGCAGCACTGCTATAAATATGTGTGATTGTATCAGCTGCGCAGCTGTTCACTTGCTTCCACCAGCATAAGCACCATATAGGCTGAGTGTTGCATGTTTGCCGAAAACCAAACCTGGTAGATCTAGGTTTTGTCATTCAGGTTCATTTCCTATCCCAAGATCGGTGCCAGCGCTCAGTTCTCCTTTTCCCTTCCTACTGAGCCGGTATGGATGAGTAGAGCGTCAGCGCTGCCTGGCTTTGCAGAGTTGACAGAGGTGTTCAGCGCAAGCTTTGTGATAGATGTGTGCTGTTCAATGGTTCAACAACGAGTTCAATGTGTGAACATCTCAAGAGAAAGCATCCTGTTGTCAACTCACCCCCATTTCACATGGTACTTATACTAAAAGGCTGCCATGAAAAAATACAAACAGCAATGAAAGTGACAATGCTAGGAAAGAGGTGTGGTGGGGAATGGGGTTGGAATAATTGAATATTCATTTACTCCCTACCTCACTATTCGTAGGAATATTTGTTTGTAGAAATTGCTATTCGTTGCAGCACTAAATTAAACACAACCTAAACTATTAGATGTACCATCATGTATATGCTTTGATCTGCTGCCAGCTCACACACTTCGCCAATACGGAAAATTTCTCTCCACCAAATTGTGTTCCTTTCGTTTTACATAAAATATTACACTGCTGAAATTTTCCATTTTTACGGTATATACTTGTATGTACATGTCCGTGCAAGAAGCCAGGTTCAAAATATCACACCAGAGTTCACAAAACCCAGAGTGTTTATGCAAGCGGTATACAGGCTGTACTACACAGGGATCTCATGAACTGCTGCGCACCAAAACATAATAGTTGAGCAATGTTGAACTTCAGCACACCTGTATAGCATTTGCCACATACTGTGCTTTCAGACGTATAAAAATAGCCAGCCTTAGACAACATCATCGAACATGTGCTCTTCAGTAATGTTATGTCGCCCTCACTCAGAAGTTGTCCAATTATGTCAAAACAGTAGCAGTTGATACATAAGTCTGAAAGAACTCCATGATGCTCGTGTCAGTTTTGGACCACTTGCAGCTACAGCCTTGTGCATTTGCAGACCTGTTGCCATCAGTTCTGGTGCAAGATTTATTTTACTTCGCCATTCCCTGCTGCGCCAAACTTGGTGGATTTGCATAGTTATCAAGACCGTGACCAGGTGCAATTGTCTCCCTCTCAGCAGAAGTCCCAATGGAGGCTCTGGAATTTTTATAGTACAGGAAGCATACTCCAGTGAGACCTCACTTAACTGGTTCCCATTCATCTGGATCCCTCAGTATTCGCATGTACTTTACAGGAAACAAATGTACACCATTGACATTACTATGTATGATGGATGCTGTTCACTTATCTGGTACCCCCACCTATCCAGATATTTTTGTGCATGACAAACATGGGCAGTTAAGTGATGGAGAGAGCAAGAGCAGGAGAGGAGGGAGCACACTGCTGTGTGTGTGTGTGCTCCCACAATTAGATTGTGAACAGATGGACTACGCATTACACTTGCGCTTGACTTGATTTGTGATTTAATGAACAAACCTGTAAGTGGAAAAAAATGCTAAAAACCCTTTCACTCTAATTGAAGCACATAGAACAATGTCAGCACAGGTACAAACACATGAAAAAGAGTATCTGATAGAAGGTTTGATGTCACTCACCTACTGCAAGAGTGGCACAATCCTGCTCCATTTGAATACTTGATACATCAACAACACAGCAATATTCATCACTGTCACTCTCCCGTAGATTGCGCAATTGTAGAAAGTCCCCTTCACCAACTCTCTGGCCAGATCCTTTTCGTCTCCAGTATGGGTTACGTGTAGTTCCCTCCACAAAGCAACTGAATGAAGCTGATTCACGGTATTGCTTCTGAATAGCCTTAGGGGTTACTCTTATCGTAATGTCAGAGCTTTCTGCAGATAAATAAATGTAACACAAAAGTGTAAATGATCTTGCACAATGGAAAAAATGGCTTGCAGCTTATGCCAGTCTGAGAGTCTTTCCCAAATGCAGCTGACAGACACTTAAACCTGAATTTTCAGAAAGCCAATTCATTCCAAATGGACATTAGACATTTTATCTTACTATAGGCATCCAGGACTTGTTGAAGCAAGTTAAATGCTATTTTCCTAAATTCAGTTTAGCTCTTAGCCAGGTATTGCTACAAGCTTGATTTTCCTTAGATTTAATGTTGGCACAGAGTTGAAAACTGTTACTACAGATGGTTTTATTTCCATTTGGAACCCAGTATATTTTCCAAGTTTAAGAATTTGCTGGCTTTAAAATTAATCCTAAATGACTGACTTAAACGACTGTCACTATTTTCATATTTTTAGTAAAATTTAAAAAAATCCGTCATAACATAGTCCATGCAGCCTGAAAAGTGTGAATAGCCACATAAAATACAAAACGCTATTCAAGAGTTTGTGCAGCCATGTGAAATGACCCCATAACCTTCCTGTCATGCAACAACTGCCTATGGCCTTCTACTGGGGTTCTTTGCAACAGAAGATTCAGCACTATCGGTCTTCTACTGGAGTAATTGGTTCAGTATAGAGACTGAGGTCTGGATTGGGAAACCTGAAAAGAAACCAAACAAAACATTGATGTGCATTACAAAAAACAGCTTGTGAAACATGTCTTGAAGGAAGTGTCAAGAAAGTCTCTGACTCATGGAAAACACTATCGTTCACTATCATCTGGGTGTGCCTGCCTGCGATTATTGCCAAAACCTCATTGTCATGCTAAATTATTGATGTGATTGATTGTCCCACTACTATTCCTCCCTCCCCCTGGTTTGTACGAATTCATTACTCTTTTTTGCTCATAATGGTACTCTATTACTCTCTAAAAAAGCTATTAGCTGGGCATTGAAAAGTCTTTGTTATGACTTCCAGCCAAAGTACAACCACAACAGTTCAAGTCAGCAATTTAACAACTATAGACAGACTTACAAACATGTCATGCAACCACAGCTATGTGCATACTAGCAGTTTGTGTTTACGTGATCATCATTACGGAATTGCAAAGGCACAATACAGTGTAAAGATTTTAACATACCCACCACAAACAAATCCTTGGACCACTTCTACCACTTCACTGGCAACATAGTCAACAACCAAATTCTGGGTTTACCATGGTCAATTAATTAAGACTCTACCCAGATAGATGTACTGTCCTAACAGTTGCTAAGGATACATTTGCATCAGTTCGCATTGTATTCTATGTATCGAGAATAAGACTGCACATCTGGATGGACTATATCAACAAATGTAAAATCTGTCTATTTTAATTTTAATAGAGTTTGCATTTGCAACTATTACACTGATGTATCAAACCATCCATACACAATGTGTCTGTTTTAATTTTAACAGATTTTACATTAATATTTGCAACTATTATACTGATGTATCAAACCATCCACACAAACATTAAACTCACCTGCACCAACTTGAAGTATACTGGAAGCCTGACCAGTTAATCTTCGACCAGTAATGGAATCTCTTGCTTCTGCTGAGCACACATATGTTCCACTATCCTGTTCCTGCACATTGGTGAGACTCAAATATGTATTGCGAGTGATTTGACGGGCACTAAAAGGCAGAGGTCTGCCATCTTGTCGGAACCATCGGAAACTTGTTACATAGCCAAATGGCACAGATGTCGCTCTGCACAGCAATGCAACATTTCCACCAGCAGGTCGATACACAGATGATGGAGTTACCACTACAGTAAACTGTGATGGCTGCTGTGTTGGGCGTGGAGTCGTTTCACAAGCAGGTGGTCCTAAGACAGAATTGTCAAACCAAGATGGAAAGCATATTACTGTCAACACATGCATGGTCACTCAGAGCACTACCACAGCAAAAATTTAAATGTACCATGTGCAAAACATAGCACAGGCCTCCTCAGTAAAGACTAGACAATTTCTTTCAGTTCAGACCTGTCAGCCAGTTCATCATAAGGTGGTGCATATCATATGACAGATTCAGATATTCTTCTCTCTGAATCATCCTATCAACCACTTTTGTTTGCTTTCACAATTAGAAGAAGCTGTGAAATATAGAGATGTTGAATACTGAAGCACTGCAATGAACCAATAGGCCCAAAAAGACAATGTCACTAAGAAAAAAAAATTGTGGTGAGCCTTTCATTTAAGATATTTCAGAGAGACCACTATCAAACCATTCACATCTCATTAAACAATTTTAATCAGTTGTCATACACTATACTGTTCTATCGTTCCTTTTTTGATGGTCTTTGCACAGCAAGAGCAAGGTATCAGTGCTAGTGCTCCTCCTGATCAGTACATTCACAAGTACACACACACACAC
>JAOWAW010116487.1:0-12988 GCA_028565695.1 Nicola tetela
ATGGTTCTGACGTCAAACTGAAAGAATGGTTCTGACGTCAAACTGAAAGAATTATTTATCACCGCCATATTGGCAAATGGCCACATGAAAACAGCCGTGAAGTAGACTACTATACTGTTTTAGCTGTAAGCTTGTCTACAAACTTTTTTTGCTACATCTACATAGTATTATGTAGATCATCTACTACCACATACTATACCATACACCTACCTACCAGTATTTAGAAGATCATTTGATATGATCACAGTCATCAATGTCAAAGCTAGGTTGTTATGGCAAAAAAATGGCGCAGCGAGATCTGCTGGCCGCGGTAACCGTGGCAATCGCGACTTAATCCCTAACCTGAATATCGAAGTGCCGTAGTGCTGGTCGATGCCGTGCTCCGTGGCAGACTTTCCCATGTTTCTGTAGCCGGTGAAAGATCTTCATGATCGTTCCTGTCTTTGCGTCGCATGGGGAGTGTCGAGTAGCCAGCTTATCAACTCATTGACGAGCGACAGAGTGAAGTCGATAGAAACGTTTTTCGTTAAATGTCAGTTAGAAATCGACTTGAAAGATATTGGCAGATATGACCGACGTCCTTCTTTCCAACGAAGAGCGTCAATTTATTTTCCGCGGAGTAGAGGAAAACTTTCGAGCGGACGGCAGAAGTTGCGATGACTATCGCCTTATTCAGTTGGAATGCGGTCTCGTTTCGAATACTAATGGATCAGCCCGACTCCGAGTTGTAAGTTGTTCTAAAGAGAAAAGCACAGGTTGGCAGATGAAATTAAGAGACAACAAAGGGTCTCAGTAATTGAGACTGGTGACTGCTATTCTTGTATCTCTTTTGGGCCAATTATCGGAACAGTCTTGGCTGGGCGGGAAGCCAAGCCAGTGGGACATCATTAGGCTCAATCCGGGAGTGGGTATTGCGATCTATCAATGCCGACGGTTGGCAGTAATCCTTTAGTGTCACAGCTACCAACAAGAGGTGTGCGCATGGAGCCCTCTGAGGTCTTCCTGTTTATCACCACTGGCTCCACTGACCTCGGGGACAAGCACTGATCACCGTGACGCATGCACTCCGACTCTAGCCAGCACAGACAGGGACTACATTTGCAGGTGTTTTTGACTGTCTGTGTGCAACACTTGAACGATACAATTCTGTTGTTACAGCTCCTACATGTAGACTTGTATAGCGTGGAGGCCAGGGTCAGAGATCACAAATATGTCATGATCAGGCATGTTTCAGTTGCACTTGTTGCTATCATCACTATAGTTTTTTAGAAATGACAATGCTTAATTAAGGTCCGGCAGATGGCACCAGATTGAAGGAATCAGAGTATCAAGTTATGTTGTAAAGAAGTTGTAGGGTAGCACATTTTCCCACATTCCTGTCTTGTCCATACAGCAGCAGTCTGCCCTGGTTGGAGAGGTTCTTGATATCACCGCCACAAATTTAACCTGTGTTCACTAAATTTCAACTGCAAAGTCGAGTGTCTACATGTACAAGCCCTCTGCCGTTGAAGCAAGTCGAAATAACGCCAAGGGACGTTCCTCACTTCGTACAACAGTGTGAACTGGACAAACATGGGAAGCTGCATGGCTCCTAGGCTTCAGCCCTCTTATTCAGACAGTCTGAGTTATTGGTGTGTGCGATTTTGTCATGCTGCAGTCACAATAGGAAGTAGGGTACAGCCAAGTGTAATCGATGGTCAGCATGTAGTCAGAGTAGTATAGACCATCATCCATGCCATGTGCCAGGCTCCATCCATACATTTTACTTAGGAAAAAAGACACGAAGAGTGTGCGCTAGCAGCTCCATGGCCTGACAGGATTGTACGAAAATTGTGCATCTCAGTAAGCCACAAGCGAGCGGTTCTCTCAGTATATAAATGTGACACACACGCACACACACATAAACACGCACGCACACACACGGATGCCCAATTATCACGGTGGGAGCCCTCTCTGGTCCCTATGGGCATAGTGAGGGCAATAATGTGCAGAATGCATCTACACATGTATGTCTACCTTCATGCACCACACCATGGACAAGCAGTATTTTACATGGACACTGACGCTTTGGTGATTGGGTTAGAAAGCTATCAGATTGCAATAGTGCCACAGTCCTCTTGCATGCAGCCATTGACATGCAGAAAACACCAATATAGAACTGATCAATATGCATAATATCTTTCATAACAATTGACTACTGGGTGTTAGCCTCTCTTTGTTTTAAAGCTAGCACCAGAAATATATGTGTTTGCTGGACAAGAAGCAAAGAGTTTGATTCTGTTGGTCTTATGGATTAATGTTTTTCTTTTGGAAGGTTCCACTCAGCTGCATGTACAGTGTAGAACAAATTTTCATTGGTTTAGTTGCCTTGGAATCTATGGGGCAGTGAAAATGCTATGACTATGATCTGGGAAGTGTTTCTTGTGGGGTAGAAGCTTCCAAGGATTGCTGAATGTATGGCTGAATATCTTGAAGTGAAGATTGTAGTATAGGATGCTAACCTGAGCAATGAGTATACTCTTGGGGGTGACACTGTGGATAGGCTGCATGCACTGGGAGTTGAATAAATGAATTGCTGAGAACATTGCATTTATAGGTAGGGTCTATTAGCTTCAATTAGGAATTGTCAACTACCGCATGTTAACTGTGCTTTCTGTGAGCTCGGGCACGGCAAAAATCTGCACTGATGCATTTCCAAGCAAACATGTTTTAGGATATGTACATGCAATGCTGAGACAGTGTAAGTCATACATGTATCTCATACATGTATGTACATAGAGGTGAAATTTTTTCCTGCATCGTCTCGAACAACTCTTTGTGTGACTTCTTGAGGATGTATCATATAGAATGAGTCTGTGTGACTTCTTGAGGATGTATCATAATGCATACAGTGTGTAGATCTACCTCTGTGCATGAAGAAGAAAGTCTCATTAGGGGCTGTTCATAATTATAAAAGTTTCTTCTTCACTCCAAAAAGACTTTGGATTATTGTTTTTTTTTTGTTGTTGAAAATCACATATTCTTCATGGATGCGGCCTTACTGGATCGCATGTCAAATGCTGCATGATCACGATGTCAATTGCTGTACTGTGCTTGTGAAAAAGCAGTATGTACTGTAAACTGCCCAATGTTTGCGACACTAAACTTTTGCGGTTCTCAAAATTGGACTGATATGCGATGTTTTATTACTTTTTTCGCGATTTTGCACCATGGGATGAGGTGCACAGTATGAGACATACAATTCATGTGGAAATTTCAATTTCGTCCTTTTTTTATCGTGATTTCACACTTTTTGTGAAAAATGCGAACATTTCTATGTTGCGAAAATTAGGAGGTTTACAGTAGTGTCTATCATTGATTAGTCAAAAACAAAAACAAAAAATGATTAGTTGCAGACCACGTTTGTGTAAATGTGGTCTAAACACTGCACATTGCACTGTTCACTCTCAAAGGTGCTACTAGATAGTGACAAGTTTGCCATGTGCTACACAGCTAGCCTGAATGCTGCATTGTGTAGAGCAACCACAAGCATGTGTGCACAAATGGATCTGTTTGCATTTTACAACGAAAGCATATAACCTATACTTTTGCTGTAACAGACTTCCCCAGCGATCAAACTACTTACGATTAACAGGAACACGATTGAATGAGCTCATATAGTGTAGAGGCGCATTTGGCATACTGGGTATAAGACTGAATGTACAGGTTGGAGCAACCACACTTCCCATTTTTTTTCTAATTAGGGGGCACTGGGGGAGGAAAGGGGTCTTAAGGTCTGAACCCTTTTCAGATTAAGCAAGTGTTTGATAATTATGGACAGTCCATTAGTTGGACAGGTTTTCCTATCCAGTTTCAGTGTCATCACAAAGTGTTAATTTGTGTTGTTTTAAGGTGGCACAGATATGGCTGTCCTCAGAGGCTAAAAGTTGTATGGGGAGTTATGCAACTGTGTTGTCATGGTAGACATGAGGCATATTGGTCTGACTTATGGCATCCATAACTTGTGAATGCGCTTTTCTGATGTACACTGGCTGCTTAACCAAATATACCATAAAACTAGAAAAAATCCTCCTCAAACATGTAAAGAATCTATACCAAAGGCAAGTTAAGGTGTATATTTAACAATTTTCTTGTCACAAGAACACAGTACTGCAGGTGGCACGCAGGTGATACACATGTGTGTAAATGTATGGGTAATTAGACATGAAATTTGGGACAAAGTTGTTAAAAATTTATGTCATCTGTCATTGAACTTTCGCGGTTTACAAAAACTTAAAACTAGTGTCACAGAAGATTCTCTACAGGTTTTAAATGTGCTGTTATCTAGATCCGTGTGAGAGCAAAATTTCCCAATAGTGCATTGAAGTTGTTAGTTTCTGCAAACACTGATTATTGCAAATTGCTCAATCTACTTCAACGAATAGTTCCTTTTCAAGTTTTGAGGCAATTACATGTTGAAGTGGCATGAAAGTACTCAAGCTAGGTGGCGGAAGTTTAGTTTTTCCGTAGTGAGAGAACGCGATAGGAGTAAAGCCTGGTTGAGCACACCCCACGGTTACCATCAGCAAGAACAGCTAGACCCGGAGCTGGGTACACCCGGTTTGATCTGAAATGAATTGCTCTCCGTGGTTTGGTCAAGTCTACTTGCAATTTTACCTATTATATCGCCTAGTGCTTCATCCAGACCAGTGTTCTCCTTAGCAGAGATTCGATAGTGTATAGGCGCGTCTCCGCCTTTCGCGTCTGTTTTGCGTTCGTTCAGGAACCTCTCAATGTCTGAGTCCTCGATGTCGTGCTTGTCATGCGGAAGATCGATCTTGTTGCAGACGAAGACGTGCAGCGCTTTGGACTCGTGCGCCTGCGCATCGTCGATATAAAACTTGAGGCGGTCAATCGATTTGCGACTGTCGACGCTGTAAATGAAGATGACAGCTTTAGCGTACCTGTAGTAAGAGTAGGTGAGAGTTCCGTATTGCTCCGCTCCAGCCGTGTCCCATAGCTGCACTTGCACCACGTCACCGTTTGGCAATTGTCGTTCGATGTCGCAGTGGTCGCAGCCTATCGTCGACGGCTTACCCTCGTGGAAGATCTTGTCTCTCAGCCGTATGAATATGCTGGTCTTGCCTACCCCTTCTTCGCCGGCTAGAACGACCTTGCAGTAACGCTTTTTCTCTGGCCCGCCGTATCCTGTTGTGGCGTCGGATTCCATCGTTACCGGATCAGCTGGTCAAATAATCCACCGGTGATCGATAGTACATGGCGCCGGACGAGCATGAGCAGTCGCTTTATTCAAGACGTCCGTCAGATAATGTTCTGACTGTTAGCTATTAGTACAAGGACTGTAACATGTGTAAGTTTTCCTGTCGCTTCAACATGTTCCACATGTTGCGCGGCGCGCCGCCGACTTTGCGCCCGTGGTGTTGCCATGATTGTGCGGATAAGTGGACGTCAGCGCCAACGCTAGCCTCGATCCTACACTTGTAGGCTCTTCTCAGGCGATCACTGAGCATGAGGCTTGCTTGCCTTAAAAGGAGCCTGGAACAGGTTAAGAAGCGCATGCGCAAAATGGCGACGGGAATTTCGATCGTGACCTCTCGTTTGAGCTCCGCGGGTGTTACTGCAACTGCCCACCTGACTTAGAGCCCAGAGCTATCCTGGCTGGAGTACTTTCCGCCACATGGAGGCTACTCATACAGTTGAAATTGGAATTCCAAAATGTTCCCAAACTGAAAACAGGTTGAACTCTTGAAAGCAGTTTTTTTACTCATTCACACAATCTGATGAACTAATGCAGCTGCAAGAAACAGATTGAGATAGGTTTTTATAAATTAGATGAATTAACACTGACTGCAGTGTACCATCCTTGTACCTTGATGTGAAGAGAAATGTTTGCTTTACAATGCATGGTCATGATTAGTACACGACAAACAGGCCGGACAAGATACGGTGTGTTTGAAAGCCACTCTAATGCACAGCATAGCTATCTAACATTAATCGGGCCACATAGTGTCATGTCAAGCAAAATATGCAAAACAACCTGAAGTGGAACACCTCGACATTGACCACTGGGATCATGCTCGAGCTTATAAGGTGGACATAGCCTCATCAATAAATAATCATGGGCTGATTTATGGACTGAATCAGATCGCTTTTTGCAGTGATGCCATTAACTCACCATTGCAACTTGTAGTTGTGGACTGTTTTGAAATGGTGACACAACCTGTCTGGTGAGTTAGGTGACGGATGCTCTTAGTGCCCTTCTTTAGCTAACATGACTTTAGCTGAAGAAAATCTGCAAAGCTCAGGTCAAAACATCTTAAAATATGATGTTGGTAATACTTTGAGAATAGAAACTTCGGTAGGGATGAAATTATTTTTTTTTTTATAATATTTTTGTCAGTTTGACTTGGTGCGTCCTTTTGTAATGATTTATATTTGATAGCACTACCGTATGCAGTGGGTGGCGCATCATGTACATACGTGGAAAAAAAATTCGACAGCTATCAATTTTCTGAGTAAAATAGCCACATTACCATGATTACGGAGTTGACTGAAAATGTCGCTACCAAAAATTTCCATTCTTAGAGGAGGTCTAGACCATGTAGACTCCTAGGCCTGCTAAACGTTTTTTAACGTCTTTTCTCACTGTTTAGTTCACTGGCCTTATGTTAACATAGTTACTGGCTTTTATATTACCATGGTTACCAGTCAGTGTGTTACCATGATTACCAACCATGTAGTAGATTGTGCCATATCTAGCTCTATGTCATGGCCATGAATCAGTGTTAGTCTGCAGTGTGCCTTTTCCATCTCACACCATAGCCATGAACAAGTGTTGGGCTGTTGTAAAGCTATGCCACACATGGTCAGTTGTGGATCGGCAGTATAGCATCAAAGCCTTAGTTCTGGTATTGCAATATGGGGACGTACCCTTGATATTTTACATGCTTCAGTTTAGGCTCAGTAGTACTGTAATGATTCGCACAATTAATTGATTAATTGGTAAGGGTATGCTGCCTTGGTACTCGAAGATCAAAGTCTGATCTAGTACAATACAACTGGTAGACCCACCAAATGTAAGACTGTGTTATCCCACCTACTGATCACAAGTGGCCATTCATCTTGCACATAAACTATAGTTTAGTCAGTTCATATGCGTACACTGATGGTGGCACGGTTTGAGTGTGCCAAGATACTATGCATGTTAAAATGAGTACAATGTAATGTGCATGTAGTCTCGTTTACCTTTACAAAAATCAAGCTGCAATGCACGTGAAGAGTAGTTGTTTGATTCATTGTCACCGTAAGTTCATGATTACTAAAATGGAAAATAATTGAATTATTACAGCAGTAGCATTTAGCACCTACCAGCATTGCTACTACCCATCAGTGGTGTGTATGACTTGTTGCCAGGTGACAGCAAGGGTTTGCCGTAGACATGCATTCATGGTCCTCACTAGCAGCCAACCTTCAGAACTCATCCACTTCTTCACCAGTTTTCAATCCTACAGTAAAAACTGTTTTAGTACTTGTTTGGTGAAATGTGTGAGCTCCTCTTATTCAGTTTTTCATTGTATTGTGGTTATTTTTAGATCATTTACTTGTTAATGAGAACATTTCGGTTCATTTTTGTTTTTCTCAGGGCCAGACAGACATTCTTGTTGGCATAAAAGTGGAGACAGTCTTGCCGTTAGCACACCGATCGAATGAAGGCCGTGTGGAGGTTTTTGTTGACTGGTAGGTTTCTACGGTAACACATGTATGCTTTCAGTCTTTGTAAGTGATAGCAAGTGGTAAACTCTTTCCTTGGGGGTTTTCATGTGCGTGTTTGATTGATTTATAGCTTGGCATAATGCAGTGACAAGGCAAATTCTATGTTTGACAACTCTTCCTTCAACAGATCATGTTCACATTTGACCATTCGCATGCTTTCATCATCTCTCAGGAAACCAAGACTCATGAACATTTTCAGGATTCATATAGACACTTTTGTAACCACAAACATGTGTGTGCACACCAATACATGTGCATTGCAAACGTAATGTCTATCCAATATTAGACAGGTTAGCTGAGTTGTTTATAAGTGGTGAATACACAGTCACTACTGACTTTTAATTCGGTTATACAAAGTGGAAAAACAGGTTAGGCCGTTTGGTAGGTTGTCGAAACAAGTCAGCAAGCACAATAAGTGCAGAAACAGGGCACAAGAATGTGGCAAGAATGTTTGGTTTCGTCACGCGATGCAGTGTAAATCTGCTGAATAGTCATTCAAACCTTGTGACTAGTTCCCAAGCACACGAGTCAAGGGGCCCCTTTCTTGTATTTGAGGACACAAATGAACAGTTCAGGTGAGACCCAGAAGAAGACACTTACCTAGACCTTGACACAGACCCTGACACATGTCCAATTTTCAAATCACCTAACCTGTCTATTGGCAGTCACTCACCTGGTTAATATTAGGAAAAGTCTTGCTGAAATACTGAGACAAGGTACTGTGTGTTGCTTGAAGGGAAGAGAATAGACACGTTTACGGCTACAAACTTTACATAAAAATCACTACAGTCCATACATATCTTGAGCCACTTCAGCAACATATGTTAGCAGTAGTTGTGCAGTTTTAAGGCTTGTTTCTGGGTTTTTATGGCTGCCATTTAAACTTCCTGTCATAGCTCTGCCAATGCCACGCCACTTTTTGAGGGTCACGGAGGTGAGGATTTAGCAAATGACATCGCTGTGGTAACAGAACATGTCATTACCCAAGGACTTGACTTGAAAAGTCTGTGTATTTTAGCTGAGCAGCAAGTGTGGATGCTTCATGTTGATGCTGTGGTGAGTTCATGCTAGCTTGGTTTCAATGTGGAATAGACAACACATTTCTATTAACTTGTGAATTAAGGTACCAGTAGGTTAGGTTGCTAGCACACAGATGCAGACAGAAAGACTCACAAACTTTCTCTCTCTCTTTCTTGCTCTCTCTCTCTTTCTCTCACTTTCTCTCTCTCCATCTCTTCATTGTTGTTGAGAAGAAAATGGCTGCCTGTTTTCAGTCAGAAGCAAACACCATTGCTTTAAATTATCTAGTTTTCTTACTTTTGTACTTTTTGCCAAAGCATGAAAATAAGTACTGTATAAAATTTCTCCCAAGACCTGAACATGTGGCAGGTACTGACAGGCGTTGAATGCGGGCTCAAAAGTATGAATAATAGTTTCTACAAACTTGTTTTATGGTTTCTGTATGGAACATTAGTACCGTAAAAAGATTACCGCTAGTTACTTTATGATATTCAAGTGTAAATTGACTTAAAACCTTTATTTCTATTGACGGCACTTCTCAATTGTCTGGCTGAAGTAACCATTTTTGTGTGCAATGGATGCTTTCATTGCCAGCTGGCACATTAGCAGTGTGGTGGTTTTATTCTGTTCACAGGTACTGAAGTGTGGTGGAAACGTTTTCGATACAGTGTGTGCAGCGGTGTATGCAGCATTGCACAACACAAGGTATGCACATTGACACAAGAAGATCTGCCAGTACACCTTGACTGAAGTCTACTCAATTGAGTAAACACCAGTAATGCCCAGTTCTTTCTTGTGTGCCTGAATGAAGACTGATGAGATAGGTGTAGTGCTGTACTTCTTATCTGCCTGTTCATGGGTTATTGAGGTAAAGCACTGTGCTGTGTGGGCATGCTCAATGACAGAACAGTGAAGAGAGTGAAAAGTGGGAAAGAAATGATGAGAAGTTGTCTTTTTGACAGTAATCCTCTCTGAAAGAAAGTGAAAGTTTAAGGTAGGAGTTAAAGTGTGGATGCACTTTGTGTTAACTTGGTTTTTGTCCGGTTTGGTAGAATACCAGCAGTCAAGATTAGTGGAGGAGATGGTGAGCCAATGGAGCTAGAGATCTCTGATGATCCATATGACTGTCAAAAGGTTGACATCACAGACTTACCATTACTGGTAACTCTGAGTAAGGTATGAATGTTTGATACTGAAGTAATTTCATTTTTTTTTTCGATCTCTCCCTCCCTGGGTGTGTCTTTCCTTCCTGTCTCCCTCCTTGCTATCTCTCTCTCTCTCTCTCTCCCTTTCTTTCTGTGACAGTGTGGGTGAAACGCTAACTTCTAGTTTTCTGTCGTTGGCACGATCTCTTCCAGATTGGGAATTGTTATGTGGCTGACGCTAGTTTAGAAGAGGAGTCGTGCTGTGATGCACGGTTTATGGTTGCTGTGGACGGCCGTGGTGAAGTGTGCTTCTCACGCAAGTCAGGTCCTGGAGGACTTGAACCGCAAATGATGTTTGACATGCTTGAGGTGGGCTGAAGAAGAAGAGAGCAGATACACTTGTATAGCTGTCAGCTATTTTGGTTCTTGGGAGCACTTGATAGACTGTTCAAATTTAAAGAGCTCTTCCTATTGCTTCTTTTTATGTACAGTTCTTTTGTTTTTGCCATCCTAGATTATTGAGGGACTACTGTTGCTGTTGTTTGTTTGTTTGCAGAAGTCAAAAACAGTTGCATCAAGTCTGCTGGCATCATTAACTGCTTCATTGCAAAGGTGCGAGGCCAAAGGTGCAGGTGGGATGGGTGCTTCAGCCAGTACGATTGGCTTCCTTGGCTAAAATACAGTTTGGTCTTGACGCTAATAATACCTTCATTGGGCTGAGAGATTGTTGGCTCTGTTAAGGGACAACTGGTGGTCAACAAGCTATAGGCTCATCTTGTATTAGCATGCACAGGCATTTTGCTGTGGTCTTGATCAGTTGACCATCAGATGTCTGAACAAGCGAAATCAGGAATGTGGCCATTGGGGGATGCCAAGTGAGATCACCAACCGCCCTGCTCAGTGTGGATGAACTGCGTACATGCGGCTCTGTGTGCATGTGTGCATACCTCCCTACTTGTGGCAATGGCCTATCAAGAACAGGGCAGACAGATCAGACTTCTTATAAACTGAATTGATAGTTAATATCTGCAATGACACCGAGATTATAAGTGTGAGCGGTCGCCCCGATTGTACAAAAACACTTAAGCCATTTTTTCTTCTTTTCTGTACATACTTTCTTATTTGAAAACTTCTTGATGACTCATCCACGTAGGAAATACTGCAAAAGCAAAGCATATGCATTGAGCTCTACAATTTTTTGAATAATAAATCAGATTGGAGCTCAGTTTTTTTCTGAGCTTATTATGGGAGGGGGTAGGAGATCATTGGTGACAATTAGTAGTGTGACAATTAATTGTTTTACCAATAACTTAGCGCAATAATAAGGTTTTGGTGATGATCACAGGTGGACGTGCCCAGGCGATAGTGAATTGTTGTGTTTTCAACGAGTCAAAGACTTTCTTGATGCTTCCTTCCAAGCATGATTCATGGCTGTTTTTTGCTATGCTAGTGCTAGCTCTCGGCTCAGGCTCTAAAAAGGTGCAAATGTTACCTTGCACAGTTATGTGGTTTGCATAAACTTCTTGTTTCAGCATGCACGGGCAGGCATCATGTGCACTGAACTCTATTGCAAGTAAAAAGCGGAGATCAATTATCACCATGCTTTGCAAACCATTTGGTCATGTTTTAGAGTAAACCTAGGCAGCGTACCTTGCCATGGGTTTTTTCATGGAAGAAGAGGAGCGTGGGGCGAGTATCATCCCTCCAGTCCCTGCCAAGGACTCTCATAGTGTCACATTCCAAACAATTGTTCGCAGACTTTTGATCATACGCCTTTTGAACTTTGTATGTAAGTTGCCAATAGCTACCTCTCCTGTTTTGTTTTGTGACTCATTGTGGCAAGGGGTGGGTGTGTTTTTGTTTTGTGACTCATTGTGGCAAGGGGGGTGTGTTTTTGTTTTGTGACTCATTGTGGCAAGGGGGGGGGGGGGGATTATCTTGCATGTATGCATGCGGTGACATTACCACTGCTTCTCTAAATTATTGTGGCTCAATATTGCTATATTATTGCAGGGGAAAATTTTGGCGATTTACAGCTCTAGTGACAATGCAATAGTTTTTATGATTGTTAATTTTGGAAGTGTTAGTGGTATACAGGTGTTGCACTGAAATCTGGTTTACACAGCGGCTAACAACTTAGCTTGCTAAGGTCAGTTTGCAGATCAAAGCTTCAAAATTGAGTGTTTCAAGCTGCCCAGGAGTTTCTTCGAGGTAATTGTGACAGCGAACATAGGAGCAGCCATGGCTTCAACTGGACAGGGATACTTCGCCGTGGAGGTGAGTTGGTAGCTGTACAACTGCTTTGATTTCGGCTTAGAAGTCAGCCTTGGCTGCAAAAGATTTCAGAAGTGTTTGAGAACAATCATGGCCTGTTCCAGCAAGCAGACACAGGCTGTCAGGAGTGCATGGCAGAAGAGAAACACAGAAAATTTTCTTGGAGATGTCTTGGCTTATGTCCCACTGGCTTCCAATGTTGTTATTTTACTTGTGCATGGCTTGAAAAGAATGAAAAGGCTGAAATATGGTTGTTGGCACAACCATATGTGTGGAAAACAAGGTCATGATTCAACATGGTCATTAATAAAATGATGGTATGATGGTGTCTGGCTGCAAGAACATCACAGAATAACATCAAGGACAATGCATGAAAGGATCTCCTTGTTGGCCAAACAGATGCCATGACCTTTGCCTTTGTCTGCAGAAAATGTTCGTTTTTCGTGTCATGAAATAGGTTGAGTGTTGTTATGTAGCATGACTGTTATATGTCTATCTGCTAAGCCGAACTGTGTCAGCAAGACAACAATGGAGTGCATGCCCTACATTTTAATGGTAATCCAAACACGAACCAAAACCAGTGTGGGAGCAAATTCCCGTTCTTCATTTGATCACAGCCACTCTTTACAGAAATGATGCTGAGAAATCAGAAAGGCCTACAGTAGCTAATAGAACATGACTAACTGCACACTGTCACTCGTGTGTGTGTGTGTGTCAATTCAAAAAGAAAGGTGTAAGCAATAGAGCACATCTCACACGCAAAAAGACAAGAAGCG
>JAOWAW010116520.1:0-12986 GCA_028565695.1 Nicola tetela
TTCAGCCATGAAGTCCTTTTTGAAGAGAAATGTGGCATTGGTGTAAATGCCATGAGCTGCCACTCATGCCAACAAGGTCAAACTTCTCGGTTTCCTCACTTCAACATTTCAGGAAAGAACGTCGCCGGGAATGCTTATACTAGGGGCGGCAATTTTAACGCATGCACATTATTACCACTCTGGCGGAGCCGGCCGGCTAGCAGCAGCTGAGCGCGAGCGCGTCTGGCCGCGCTGGCATGCCTTTGTACGTGTAGTTTGGCAGGCTCCGTGATACATGTGCCGATTGATCGATCGTCGTGCACGTGACATACCAAGCAAGGGTTCGTTGACTGTCAGGGATCGAGGACCGCACTCACATACGCCGGTGAGATGCCTGTGGAGTTGTAAGCCGGCGTTTTTCCATCAAACTTTTCTCTGTTTTGACGGACTTTTCGCCCCTTTTTTTCACTGTAGAACGGAGATTTTCGCCATAAATTCACATTCTGTGTTGTCATGACTACAAAAGCGAACATGGAGGTCGAGGTTTGCCGCTTGTTGAATTGTCGTTGTTCGAGAGGAGACTCTGGGAATGGTGAGGAAGAAGAAGGCTTTCTCCGATTTTTCAAAGTTTCTTCCTGAATTAGTAGTGAACGGGGCTACCTAAGCGAATGAGAGCTTTTGATTATGGAAGAATACCCTTGATTGGAACAAGAAATAACCGGACAAACTTTGCTCGACGTTCGGGTAAAGGCCTGGCGACCGGCAAACTTTGCCCATCGCGGAGATTTTGCTTGCGTGCTATTTGACGTGACTGATGGAGGTGGTTAGAAAATTGACATCAAAATAGTAGTAACTGCGACTTGCCAGGTAAATTTTACTATATGCATCTAGTTTTGGATGTTCTGCTGGGGTGGTTTTTGGGAGGACACTTCCGATAGCATCTCTCAAACAGCTTCTACACAAACTTTTCTTACCTTCCCTGATACCTGTGTGTACATAGCGCCGGCCGAGCCGACGCCCCCCATTAATTCTATGTGGTTTCCTAGCATTCCTGGCAACGTGTTGTGTATGAATAATGTAGTATGTGCTTACACTTTGGATTCTTCAGGCTAACATCTTCGACAAACTCCTGTGTGGATGGGATAGTCTGAGCTTGAAGCTGCACTGGAGCCCATTCCCTTTTGAGGATGTGGTGATGGCATAGTGGATAGTGAAGGTGACTCCTGTCTGCGAGGTGAATCAGTGCTGTTGGTTCGAGTCCTCCTGAGGCGAGAGGCTTTTATAACATTTTTCTCTTTAAAGGAGTTTATGGGCAAAATTATAAAACAGTAAGTTGCCGAGTGGGTTGGTCAGAAGGAGTGTCTTACTTCAATTGCGAGCTTCCAGCCTCATGCCATCTATGGTGTCTTCACATAGACTTGTTCGCAGGAGGTCTCCATCAGCCGAGACATCCAGAACACTTTCTAGCTGCAGGCACGACTAAAGAAATCTGTCCATGAGATGGTTCTTCTGACTGTGCTAGGTCATAGTGTGCCCGTGGACCTAGAGCAAAACTTCCTCACCCTGCCTGCACATAGGGGGTTGCTGAAAGAGTGAACCCGATATCATAAACTGTCAACATGTGTCACTTGGGATCACAGGGCGTCTAGTATAGCTGATCCGGCTATAATACAGCAATTTTGTTCCAGCTCAAGGTAAACGGTGAGAAGTTCAGGCGTATAGAAACCGAGCAACTGACTGCAAGGCTCTGCAGTGGTCCCCACTAAGGCAAGAAGAACTGCAAACCTTTCGGCTAAGTACTCTACCATTAATCCACCACAGCTTTCTCCATTATAAAAACTACATTCAGTATGCAGTCTGCCTCCATTACATGTTGTTTGCAGAGAGAACACTGAGCAACTGGGGCTGTAGAAGTTGGTGGTTCTTGGTTAGTCATGCTCTGTCTTTTCATTGCGGTGGATTTCCAACAGTCAGGCATTATGTTATAAATTATAAACTGCACAATGTATGTGCAAGCCTGCTATCTGAAGATTCTGTGCATGTTGGGGCCACTCCTGTTTCTTGTGTATGTGAGTGACCTGCCAATGACTGTACATTCTAGCACATGCGGACTGTCCGCAGATGATAGCATCCAATGCTGCAAAGTTAGCAGTTGATCTGGCTAATTATCCCCAGGAAACATACGATTTAAGTGAAGATACTGACTGGGTGGACATGACAACATTGAAAAGATTCCAGCTCACCAGTCACAATATGATAATATACAAGACGCTTTGGCAGACTTGCCTCTGCCTTCTTCAGTTGCCACTGATTAAGCGGAGTACAGAAAACCATGTATATATGTAGTTGTTGGAAGTTGGAACCATGTTGGATGTTCTAAAGAAGGTGTGAGATGCATGAGTCATGTACCGCTAAAGGTGTGAAAGTGTGTGAGGTTAGATAGGTGCCTTCAAAGGAAAGTATGAAATGCATGTGTCTTATTCTTAAAATAAAATAGAAAAAAAAAAGAAAAAGTGTGTGCAGGGTGTGTGGTTTAAAGGAAGGTGTGAAAGCTGATCAGAGAGTGAAGTAAGAGAGTCAATACACAACACAGAGCTACAACTTATTTCATGTGATCACATTCATATGGCACTTCTTTCCACCCTGGAATTCCGGTTGATTACTGGTTTCCTTTTGTGTATATGGAAAGCCACTCTGACCTTTCGTGCTATTCTCCCTTGGGCATGATCGATTGCCTTAAAACAGCCCCAGCCGACTTCGTGTGGGACAGAGTGGTTGTAGACATGCTCTGCCACGGCGGACTTGTCACACTGTCCTAGGCAGATGGCATCATGATACTCTTTTTCCCAGGAACTCATTGCATGCTGCGTTTCCCCAACATACTCGCCTTTGCATGTCTTGCCCTTGATGGAGTACACAACGTACGTAGTTGTGCCTTGTGGAAGAGGATCCTGTGCTCGGTACAAACTCCTGAGCGTTTCAGGCATGTAAAAGGCATATTGTACTCTGATTGATCGTGCTATCCTTCTGACTTCCTGGCTGAGACCCTCAATGAAGGGAATCCGGGCAGTTGGCATTTTGGTGTTCTGTTCCACTGTTGCTTCCGGTTTCACCTTCTCTGTCCGTCTTAGTGATCCACCCTTCAGTTGCAGGAAACATGTTGCTTCATCCTGGTCTGTTACCAATATCTATTGTCATACTGCTAAGATATCATTGAATGGGTGGTCAGTTGAACACGTCTCTTCATCACATCATCTAGGTGTTGTGTCAAGTAGCTCCTTGGTGAATCTGGTACAAAGATTGCTATATCATTCTAGTATTTCATTGTCTGTCTTCTCTTCAAGCATAATCTGGCCTGAGTGCTCATCCTAGTACTCTAATACCTTGGAAGATATTCAGCATTGCCTTGCTATACATGGGCTGCTCTTCTTTTCACCTTGAACGTTCTGCTTATTATCTCAAAGGCATCTCTGATGCAATGCCTTGGTTGGTGTTGACATGTGACAGCTACCTGTTGTTTCAGCAGTTGGTCAGTGGACAGGGCCCACCTTCTCTGTAGAAGAATCTTCTTCCTACTGCCTCGTCAGCTGTTCTAATAATTAATCTTTGCCACTCAGCTTGTAGAAAAATTCCTTTGTGCTCTTCCACTGCAATTAGCTGTATTTTTGTACTATTGAGCAATCCTTTTTGGGCTAAATACTACGATATGATGATCAATAATGAGCTCATTAGAAAAGTCGCATCTCCATTGCCCACTACTTTATTCCATACCAATTTTATACTGTTTGTGGAAAACTGTTTTGATTGGTTTAATTGTCTTTGGAAGGCATGCAAGCCCCACCAGACCAAAGTTCTTTGCTGTGGCCTATTTTCATCATGTTCTGGTGCTGATACGTAGCATGTTGTGACCAATCCAATCTTAACTATGACCATTAGAAATGACTGCAATTTCAAACTGATCAGTTTACCTTGATGCTGGATTTTGCTATGGTAGTGTGCCATAGGATGGATTTGGCATGGCTGAACATGGCTGTTTCTTCCCCTTCTTCAGGTGCCTTACAACTTCCTGACAGATGAGGTGCTTATGGACATTTCTCAGCACTTGGAGACATTTGGTCAGTGCCAGCGCCTGGCAGCACAGCTCAAATTAGAAGGTGGTACAAGAGCAGTGGCCCAACTCAAAGAGAAGATGAATGGTTACAAGTTCATTGCATTTGAAGTCCTCCAACAGTGGCGGTCCGAAAAGGGCAAGGAAGCATCAGGTCACGTGCTGTATGACAGTTTGGGCAAAATTGGCTTGAAGGGTGTATCAGACAAGTTTAGAGATAAGCTTGTTGGTTCAGAAGGTGAGTGTTTACAGTTTTGTGTCTCCTTCCTCCATGAGCAGAGATTTTGTTAGCTGTATCAATGCATGCATTGCACTGATGCTGGAATACATGTGTCATTGTAAATGTGGAGTAAAGTCTCATTGTCATACCTCTTATACACATAAACTTCATTATCTTTTCCCCATATGCAAACAAATCATTGCGTGGAATTGTATGAACAGGCTGCGCATGTATCTAAAATTTAGCAGAGAAGTTGCTACAACTATTTTTTTCAGGTCTTCAATACGTTATTCATCAGTTTTGGTCATTATTGATTATTGCACCATGGTAGTCTGCCACTGTGGTAGAACCTTATCAGCTGTGGCACGTGTGAAAATGGCGAAACATTGCACTTGGACAGGCATGTCTAACAATGCAGAACTTTCCATTTATATATCATGTACATTTCAATATGTACAGCTCATAAGCTTGTTTGTTGATGTTGGTCAGCGGATAGTATGATCATTTCATGGTGTTGCATTGTGAACCCTATGATCCATTCTGTTCTCCAGAATTCATTACAGTGCTATTAATATATTTAAACAATTAACAGCACATGTAGTGTGCTTGACCTAGACTCATTAAGGAATGTGCCCAGTAAACTTGTCCACGGGCAAGAGAACTTGTGGCCAAGTAGAAATACTGTGGATAGAGAGCCCACTTATTAATGGAAAGGCAGCTGTTATTATATTTTGATGTAGACAAGTGACAGGGGGACCATGTGTCTGTGTTCACTTGTGTACCTGCTGTGACACTTCTGTGCATTGAGCATGCATTGAGATATTGGGACTCTTCATTTCTAGTAGTAATATTGATGGTGATAATCACATGTACATGTATGGAAGTTCAATATTTGACTGTGAGCTAGGTGCCTCATTGCTGCGCAACTACCACAAACTAACACATTGGCAGCGCTCAAACATGTTGCTGCCTACCTTACATGTGTACATGTGTGTATTGTGTGTAATGCGCATTGTGTGTACATGTGTGTGTACATGTAGGTATATTGTCTGTCTGTGCCTGTAGCTGTGTATATGTGTGTATACAGGCCAGATCTCATGTACACATTGCTATCATGGTTTAGTGTGTTAGCCTGTTGGAATGCCTGTTAGCCTTAATAGTGCAGAAGAGAAAGACTGTGCTGAATTAAGGAGGCTCAACACAGTTTTTCTTGATGTACACTGTCCTATTTCTTTGTGTGGACACCTTCAAAAGGCTTTTAATTATAATTTTCAAAAGAAATAACAGAGGATTACAGACTTCGTTTTCAAGTTGTATCTGTTCAAAGTTTGCTACTATTCTACAGAAAACGTTATAATTCTAGATTAACCCACCTACAGGCAAGAGTGGATGACATTTTGGATATAAGGCTTGTCAGCATGTGGATGCGCAGTGAAAATGCGTAGTTGAAACTGTGTTGAGCTTCGTTAACTGAGGCCACTTGCTTTTGAATTGTGAGTTAACATTTTCAAATTGAGGGAGCTGTCATAGTAAAAATCCAGAAAAACGTGCATGTCAAGTGTTGTGGCTGTCTTGCTTTCCTTCAATCACAGAGGAGTACCCACCCCAACAGCCATTGATATCTCCAGAGGAGTTGGTGATCGCTGCCAATGCCATATATGATCTTTGGGAAGCTCTTAAACTAGCAGTTGCGCTTGAACTTCCACCAGATAATGTTCGAAATATCAGCTTGATCAAACATGATGAGTTTACACATGATCTGGTCTATTACAAAGTTCTCACTAAATGGGTAGGGTTGAAAGGACGAAGTGCAACCAGGGAAGCTCTGTGTGTAGCATTGGAGAGAGTGGGGCGTGCAGATGTTGCCCAGCGTTTACAAAACAAACCTGACTCTAACAGCCTTAAATGTAAACATGTTGCTTCTCTATCATGCTTCTCTCTGTTTATCCTGGTATCTCTGAACAATTTGACAGTGTGTCTTTTTTCAGCATGTATATGGACATTACGTAGATACACTACCAACTCACAGTACTAGTCCCATGGCAGTGGGTGCCTAATTTGTACTTATTTATAGGTGTGCACACATGAACAGGCACCCACCTGAATCATCCCTCATTCACACGTTCCCATTGCACATCCAGATAATAATACATACACAAAATCACCATAATCTACAAACATACACAAATGCCATACAATTATGTGCATGACCAGTATTTGTAATGGCATTGCCTCTGTGCTATGCAGCTGGAAGACAGCCTGTTGCGCAAGCACAAATGCTATCCACAGTCAGCACTTCAGATAATGAAGTCAATGTCAACGTCTCAGATGACAACTCTCCGGCTAACACCAAGGCCGCATGTGCACAGGCAGATGTTAACACCCCACAGCAAAGTAAGCTCTGCTTTGATTAAACATGCTGGTATCTTATGGCATATATGCTTGTATTTTGGGGATATTTTCAAGTTGAAAGAAGTTGATAAAATAATTATAAGAAGAAAGAAGCCCTGTTTTACCTCCGTCATATGGACAACACTTTCATTTATCGGTTCTCTTTCATTTTGTGTGTGGTTTTATATTATTCATGTTGTGTGTCCTTTTCTGTAGTCATGCAGCATGTCTAGTGTCAATAGAATTGTTTCACAATGTATGTATGTATGTATGTATATATGTATGTATGTATGGATGTATGGATGTATGTATGTATGTATGTATGTACGTATGTATGTATGTATGTATGTATGTATGTATGTATGTATGTATGCATGTATGTATGTATGTATGTATGTATGTCATTGTTTCGATATTTTGAATCAATAAGTATGTATATAATATTCTTATAAATGTATGTATGCATGCATGCATGTATGTATGTATGTATGTGTGTATGTTTGTATGTCGTTTGCTCTCGTCGGAGTAGGTTTGGATTTTTTCGCTTTGCACCGCTCTGCACGGACTCTAATAACGGACTTGAATTTTTGTAGTACCTTTGGACTTTGGGCTTTGGAGTGTCTGGAGCTTCCGTATATCCCTTGCTCTCATTGAAGTGGGGTTTTCTGGGCTCCTGGGCTTCTTAATCTGCGCTCCATCTAATTTCCGTTTAAAGCTGTTTGAAGCCCGCCTAATGCTATCCGGTTAGTTGTTTCTCACTTTTCTTTCTACGCTATGCCTACATGTGGGTGTAACCACGATACCAGCTCATGCTGAAGCTGCGTGTGCATCAGGAAGGATTGCTGTTGCTGTGCTTGTGCCTCGTCCAATGTGGGCTGCTGCAGAAATTTGGAGGAGACTTAAGATGGTGGCAGCGGCTTGAGTGGTGAGGTCGGTAAAGGCGTGTGTGCTTCAGACAGTTGGCATACTTGTTTGGGTGGTCCTTCTTCCAATTCTCGGTGACAGTCATCTTCAGTTTCTCTGTCTACTCTGTTTTTTTCTACTTAGGTCAAGAATCTCCCAACCTGCACCAAGGATGACAGTCAGAGACGGGGAGCCACTGCACCTGTAAAACAGGCCACATGTGACTCTGATTCACATTTAGCACTCTCTACGCAATCTTTTTGTGGTCTTGATTCGAATGCTATTTCAACAGAAGTTGCAATTAATTGCAATGCTCGTCGTGATGCTCATTCTAGTTCATTGGATGTCAATTTTACATCCAGGAATCACAGCAGCGCGGCCACTGAAGCCTCTTTTGATTCCTTTCTAAATGATAGGTTCGAGCGTGCGTTTGAAGCTCCCTTGCTGAACCATAACAATGGAGTTGATACAGAGGACCACCTGTTGTGGTGGATATCATTCCCTTTTGAGGAAAGCAGTATGTATTTCCTGGTGGTCAACTGGGCACCCGTTTTGTGCACATTTTGTCTGAGGAAATTGAGAAATGCACTGTTGGAAAGCAGCGCATAGGGAATGTGAATTCTTATTCCCTACACTTATTTTGCAGCACAATAAAATGATAACGAAGGCAAGGGATATACGGCCACTGTTGTTGCGTAGGATGGATATGTGGGAGGCAGGTAAAGTTTGTGAGCTTCTTCAAGAAGCTAAGCGCTGTGACAGGCAATTGTCAGAAAGGGAAGTGAAAATGTCACGTGAGCATGCCGAATGTGTATTCAACCAGCTAATGCTACTTGGCCATGTCAGAGCAGTGGTGCGCCTTCTTACAGAGCATGGTAGTGGCGGTGTGCTTGATCCTGAGTCAGAGCTTATTGGCAGAGAAGGGCTGTTTGGAAAAATGGTTAACAAGGTATTTCAAGACAAGCATAACGCCCAAAGGACTGTTGATTGTGAAGCCTTTGTTGAATGGGATGGTTTGCCTCCCCTTGAGTATGTAAACATCATAGCGTCACATATCGAATCTGTTGTGTGATCTTTGCATGGCAGCACTGGACTAAGTGTCACTGATTCAGACCGATGGAGATCTTTTCTGCTGAGGTTTGGTAAAGTGAGCGAACGTTTACAAGAAGCAGTGGCTGCCTTTACCCGCTTGCACGCAAACAAGATAGTACCTTGGGTAGATATCAGAGCTAGCTCTACTAGCCCGCTGTAGTATCGCACTGGATAAACAGCCCAGGGTAGGTCTGATCAGGATCAGTGAGTGTTGCCAGCAGATAGAGGTGGAGGCCATGGCTATGGTTACAAGCTTGGATGTCCAAGATGCATTTGGGGCTGACCAGCTTTGTTCAGGTACAAAGGCAGGTATTTAAGCGGCTGTGCATGCAATGAATGATGTTTTTGCAAGTGATGAACCCGAGGGACTGCTATTGGTTGATGCGTTGAACACCTTTAACTTGTTGAGCAGACCTGCTATGCTATGGAACTGCCGTGTGTTATGGCTGAGATGTATGCGCTTTCTTTTCAATTTTTATCGTGGCTTCGCTGTTGTGGTACTGAAAGGACTCAGGTCAAATGCTTTAAAGATCTTGTACAGCTGTGAAGGTACAACCCAAGGATGTCCCTTGGCAATGTTGGCCTATTCCATTGGAGTCTTGCCACTTATTTACAAATTGAAGAATCCCTCTATGCACACCCAATCTTGGTATGCTGACGACTCTTCATGTGGAGGGAAGTTGGTGTGAATACGTAGCTGGCTCAATCGATTGTTGGAGCTTGGGCCTTCGTATGGCTATTTCGCAGAGCCTGCTAAGAGTGTGGTCATTGTGAAGGAGAAGTATGTTGGTGAAACCAAAACTTTGTTCACTGACTTGAAGATGGATATTGTTTTAGCAGACTGTTTCTTGGGTGGTTTTGTTGGTGAAAGAGAAAAAGTGCACAAGCTACTTCAAGGCGGGATTGAAGTGTGGATCACGGGGTGAAGTGTCTCTCCTGGGTTGCAGAAAGCTACCTGCAGGCTGCTTACTCTGCCTTTACACATTTTTTTTTTATCACAGGAGTGGACGTATTTGCAACATGTAATGACAGGGTTTGATGACGAGTTCAAGCCTCTGCATGAGACTATACGTAAAGAATTCACCCCTGCAGTCCTTGGGAGAGAAATACTTTCGTGGGAACATGATCTGTTCAGTCTTCCCACTAAGAAAGGTGGTTTAGGTATCTGTGACCCTGTGTCAACAGCAGTTACATCCTATCGTGTTTCTCACTTAGCTAGCAGCATTCTTCAAGAAGCAGTGCATAAAGGCAAGAATTTGAATGATTTAGACTTGGCAAGCCACAGTTTACACTGTCAAGAGATTTTAGCTGCAGTTCATTGGGAGAAAGAAACAGTGCAACTGAAATTGCAGGCTGATCTTCTTGAAAGTATGCCATCAGCCCAGAAACACACATTGTCATGCAGAATCAAAGGTGAAGCCTCTGGCTGGTTGACCATCTTACTCTTGGCAGAAGAGAATTATTATCTTTCAGCTACACAGTTTAGAGATCAGTTGGCTCTGTGGTACCACCACAAACCTGTTGCATTTCCATCGGTTTGTGATGGATGTAGAGGCTAGTTTAGCTTACAACATGGTCTTGACTGCCTAAAAGGTGGCCTCATGAAGAGAGGCCACAATAATGTCCCTGATAATGATGTTCGTCTTGCGGAACTGGCTTGGGGAGGAGTTACGATCGAACCGGTGCTTGTCCCTGAAAATGATAAAGCTGGGCATCCTTCTCTGCAGGCTGACTGGAACGTCCAGGGTGTTTGGGAGGGTAACTGGGTGGCATTCCTTGATAATTGCATCATTGATGCTGACACACCCAGTTACGTCTCTTCAAACAACTTGTCTGAAGCACTATCACAAGAATGATGCTCGTCACTTGTGGTCCACCATTAATCATTTAACAGGACGAGGGTGTCAGCAACTACCACCATCTGTAAATCTTTCTGTGCTGACCAATCATTTCAAGACCCTTCTTTGACAGATAGGTCCCGCCTCTCGATTGCCATTCGGTCCAGATGAACATGGAACTTTACAAAAATTTTGCTCTGTGACTGCTGCAGAAGCAGAAATACTAATTTCGAGATTGTCTCCAACAAAGGCCCCAGGGCCAGACATCATTTGTCCATCTGAGCTGAAGCTTGTGCCTAAGAAGATCGCTCATTCTGTTTGGCACAGTCGTTAGGAACACAGCTTTCGCTCAAGTGGTCTCAGTTCAAGCCCTCTCCTTTACTGCATTTTTTCTTCACTGATTTTTCCTTCTCTTTCTTTCCTTTCAATCAAAGACTTGAGAAGGTATCAACCGCTTAACCCTTACACGGCCACGCACACAAAAATTGACGGATAGTCGTCGATCACCTTAAACTAGGTTTAACTTCATCGCAACTGTTGCTATGCGCGTGAAAATGGCACCGTTGTGTCCGCATGATCATGAATCTCTTTCCAATGGTGGCCTAATAGCATGGGGCACCTTCATGTAGAAAGTTTTGTCGAAAACCGCCGTTGAACTTGAGCAACATGGAGGTTGAAGAAGCGTTGGATCTTTTTTGGGAGCAGGAAGAAGCTGGTGCTCCGCTTGCGCAGTTTTCGGACTCAGACTTGCCAGACGACGGCGAAAGTAGCGCTCACAGCGACGATGATGACGATCTGAATGGAAGCAACAGTCCTTCTTCCTCTGAAGAAGGCCAGGGTATGTCAGAAGGCAGTAATGATGAGGGTGGGGGTAGCAGCGAGAATGACGGTGATGACGACGAGGAAAATTACGGCGATCCTGAAAGTGACGAGTCCGACGATAGTGATGTCTTTGACGACGCACCTGGCCTTCGCGGACGTAGAAGAGGCAGAGGCAGAGGCAGAGGCAGAGGCAGAGGCAGAGGCAGAGGCAGGGCAATCCGCTGGGAAGAGGACGAGGAGGAGCTGGCAGGGGTCGCGGAGGAGTCGGACGAGGGCGCGGTGCGGGAAGAGGACGAGGCGGACGCCCGCAGTTTGCGTCGATGTGGAATGTTCCCGACACGGACCCACAAATGAAGCCTGACTTCATTCCAGACAACGAGCCTGGCCCTAAACTTCCAGCATTCTTCGAGGGAACTAAGGCTGTCGACTTTTTCAAGCTTTTTTTTGGCGAAGATGTCATGAGTTCTATTGTTCACTTCACGAACATGTATGCACACTTGCACATTCCTGAAGCGCCCTACTATGGTGACAAGACTGGTGCTTGGGGGGACACAACAGTGGAGGAAATGTACAAGTTTTTTGCTGTTTTACTCCTGATAGGTCTCTGCAAACTCCCAAGGATTGATGACTACTGGAGCACCAAGCCTCTTTTTCATGGGAACTGGGCACGTAAGATCATTCCCAGTCGCTGACGTTTCAAGGCCCTCCTCACCTTTCTCAAAGTGGTAGATTGCTTTACTGAAGAGCCGAATGACCGCTTGAAGAAAGTCAGATTTCTCTACGAGCACATGCAAAATCACTTCAATGCACTATTTCAACCAGGGCAATGCATGTCTGTGGACAAGAGAATGGTTCGCTCAAAGGGATGCTTCATCGTAACAACCCTCTATCTCCTGGGCCTCACCTTGTAAGGTTCACTGAAATAGAGAGGAGCTGCAAGAGGTGCTCCAGGGTGGGAAGAGTGCAGAGAAAATGCCAGTTCATGTGTGTCACCTGCAGCATTTACTTGCACGCAAATCACCGCAACTGCTTTTATCTCTACCACCAAAACCCACACCAACGACCAGCATAGTAACCTTTCATTTCCCCTTACATTAGAAACAGATCCAATAAGTAATCCATTGGCTTATCAACCTCTTTTCACCATCCGTCTTGTCTATTACATAGAAGTTCTCATTTTTTTCGTGTCTTTGTCTATAATAGGCGATCTTTGGTCATCATTTTTGTCAACATTACTTTGTCCAATTTATCTGAAATTTGTTTTGTTGAATCAGTTGTTGTCTACACTTTCCAAAAATATGCTACTTGCTATTTACAATTTTGCACGGTTAAGAAGTTATCGACCAAAGAAGCCGGAGGTGTCAAAGTTGACCCATTTTTGATGATTTTTGGTGGCTGTGTAAGGGTGAAAGTGATAGATATATAGGCGATTATCGACCGCTAAGGATTTGTGTCGTGTTAAATGGGGCTGCAGCAGTTATTAACCCTTGGATCTTTGATATATGTATATATGTTATATATATGTTAGACCCTGTAGCGGGCCAAGCCCCTATAGTGGGCCACAATACCAAATCTGGTCATGCTTAGGATCAAAGGTTCAAGCCCACTATCAACAACACAAAGTTTAGTAATC